>RJWJ010006118.1:0-64187 GCA_004363605.1 Indri indri
TCTTTTGAAAACAGAAACTACTAAATTTAATACATATACTACTAAACAACTTTAGAGAAAAAGGCTTGAGCTGGAGATATTTTTGGAGTCATCAGTTTATAGATTAGGAAGTATCTCAAGCCATGACATTGAGTGTGGTCACTGAGGACCTGCTAAGACAGAGAAGAGATTTAACTTGACAAAGTCTTTGGGCACTTTATATTCAGAGGTCTGAGAAATGAGGTACAACTCACTAAGAAGAAAGGAAAAAGCAGTTGGTGATATTAATAAGACTGCATGAATAAGAAATT
This sequence comes from Indri indri, assembly GCA_004363605.1. Taxonomy (NCBI): domain Eukaryota; kingdom Metazoa; phylum Chordata; class Mammalia; order Primates; family Indriidae; genus Indri; species Indri indri. Next base: position 291 of record RJWJ010006118.1, read on the forward strand.
TTAGAAGCCAAGTGAAAAGAAGTTTCAAAAGGAGGGAGTGATCTGGTGTGTTGAATAGTGTTGAACGATTATAAAAGATGAGGACTGAGAATTGACCACGACATATTTTAACATTTCGGTCATTGGTGACAAACACAATTTCAGTGGAGTGACAGAAACAAGGCTTGATTAGAATGCCTCAAGAAAGACCAGAGAGACGGAAGTTGGAGATAACCAGTATAGGCACTTTTTCTTGGAGTTTTGCTTAGAAGCATTATAATATTATGGGAGTAAGAATGGACTGAGAGCCAGGATGCCTGACTTTAAATTCTGCCTCCACCACCTACTAGCTGTGTGATGTTGTACAAATTATTCTATCTGTGCCTTGGCTTTCTAAATTGTAGAATAAACCTTTCTCATTGCATTACTGTGGAACCAAATGAACTAAATGAGTTAAAATTTGTAAAGCTCATACAGCTGTATCTGACACATAGTTAATGCTGTGTAATTATTATTAATATTTAATCAAGTCAGAGAAAGTGGGCAGGAGCTGAAAAAGGATGTGGGTAACAAGAAAGAATACTTAAATATCCATCTGAATGTTGAGGTGAATGTTCCTGTGCCAAAAAAAAAACTGATGATGCAGGATAGAGGGAAGAGTTGCCAGAGCAACGTCCTTAAGTGGGCTGGTAGCTCGTATTTAAGTGAAGAGTTTGGTTTATCCAGAATACAGACATTTCATCCATTCCATTGTATAAGGAGGGAGGTAGAGTATAGGGGGACACTAGATGTAGGTGGGTATTTTGAATGGGGGATGCTTGTGGATATCTTCTGATTGCTTCTATTTTCTCAGGGAAATGGGAAGCAAAGTCATTACTTGTGGATGGGAGGAAGTATCGGATATTTTCCTTCATGCTTGCATCACTGCACTTACTGTGCTTCCGAATTAATTAAGGTCTATATATATTTCCCTCTTCACCCAGACAATGAAATTTTGGTTTATAAGAGAAATAGAAAACTTCTTGCTTCCTTGCAGCCTCATTGGGAGGTGAGTCAGAACTAATTAATAAGTGAAAAAGGCAAGGACAAAATAAAAATCCATGGATTGTGCTAGGGATCGATTTTGCCACCTCAGCATGTCTTTCGCTTCCCTGCGCTGTTCAGCTGCTAATTATTTTCATCGGCATTTCCTTTTTCATAAAAGTCTTAATTGTTTCCTTCTGTGTTGCTTTATCTTGGCTCATTCTTTACTCCTTCTAAAATTCAGACTGGACAGAAACATCAGTTTAATTATTCTAAACATATATAGGTATAAAGGAAAGTTAAAATGAGAAATCCTAATGTTTTGTTTTGGTTTTGGTTTTGGTTTGTTTTGTTCTGTTTTGTTTTGAATCCATTTGAAGCAGTACAGAATTTTCAGTTTGTAGGAAATAAATAAGAAATAAGTCCTTGTCAATAAATGGAATTACACTAAATGTGTTGAACTGCTGATAGTTTTGTGGATTTTTTTCAGTTAATTTTAGTTTTTAAAAAGTAATATGTCCCTTTTTCAAATTTATAGATTGTTATCAATGCTGCTGAGTAATTTCTATATACTTATCTGCAAATATTTTTACTATAAAATTTGACTACATATTTAGAAATCATTAATAGAAATGTAAATGGAGTAAGTTAATCTGTGGTGTATAATAAATGACATATAATAATATTATTTAGAAAATAAGCAATTTAATACATTAAAATATGGAAGATTTTATCTGAGTGGCGTGGAGCAAGATAACCAAATAGAAACCTCTAGCAATCATCTCTTTGCATGAACACCAAATTAAAACAACTATCCACATAAGAAAGCCCTTTCAGAAAAACCAAAAATCAGATGAGCGATCACAGTACTGGGCTATAACATTATATCAAGGAAAGAGACATTGAAGAGGGCAGAAAAGACAGTCTTACATTGCCTGTGCTATCTCTCCCCCATGAAATGGCAGCGCCACACCAGAAAGCCAGGTGGAGAGAGAATCTGTGTGCCTGGGAGGAGGGAGAGTGAAGTGATTGTGGGACTTTGCATTGGAACTCAGGGCTAGCCTGAGGAACACAGAGGAACACAGCACAGGGCAGAATTCTGCTGGCACCTAGGGGGAAACATTTAGTCCAGCACAACCAGAGGGAAATCCTCTGTCCCAGAAGTAGAAGCCTGAGTTCCAGCTAGCTCCACCACCAGCTGACAAAAAATGGACCAGGGCCTGGGATAAATTCATAAAGGCAGTCAGGCCACAAAACTGCAGTCCTTGGGCAAATTTTGTGACTGCGCTGTCTCAGAGCCAGTGGACTTGCGGTGCACATGACCCAGTGAAACACCAGCATGGCAGCCAAGCAAGTGCCTATGTCATCACTTCCCTCGCTCCAGGGACTGCAGCTCAGGGAGAGTCTTCCTCTGCTTGGGAAAAGGAAAGGGAAGAGTTCAGGGGACTTTGTTTTGCAAGTTAGGTACCAGCTCAGCCATAGCAATATAAATTACCAAGCAGACCCCTGAAGTCCCTGATTCCAGGCCTTAGTTATGAGATAGCATTTCTAAACCCACCCTAGGATAAAAAGAAATCTGTTGCCCTGAAGGGAAGGAATTAGTCCTAGCAGGATTCACCACCTGCTGACTAAATAGCCGTTGGACTTTGAATAAATGTTAGAGGTAGCCAGGCAGCAGTCAACAAGGGTCTTGGGTGAGACTTGGCTGGCTTCAGTTGTGATCTGCTGAAGTCCTTGCTATGGTGGCCATGAGGGAGTGCCCGCATCACTCTTCCCCCAACTCCAGTAGTGAAGCATAAAAGAAAGTGAGGGAAAGAGGTGAGAGACTTTGCCTGGAAATCCAGGGAATTCTCCTATATATTACTCAACTTCACAAAGGCAGTACCACCAGGAGTCTGTAAGAGTCACAGGGTTAATGGGCTTGGGGCACACCAGTGCTGATTTGGTTGCAGTGACCAAAGATTTATATCACAACACTCAATTCCCTTTCAATACCTGGAAAGCCTTCTCAAGAACAGGTTCAAATTAGCCCAGCCTGCAAAGATAAGAGTAAATATCTAACTCTTCAATGGCCAGACATTGATGAACATCTACAAGCATTAAGAACATCCAGTAAAACATGACCTAAGCAAAGTAATTAATAAGACAACAGTGACCAGTCCTGGAGTGATGGAGAAATGTGACCTTTCATAAAAAGGATTCAAAATAGCTGTTCTGAAGAAGTTCAATGAACTGCAAGACAATACAGAGAAGGAATTCGGAAGCTTATCAGAGAAATTTAGCAAAAAGTTTAAAATATTAAAAAAAATCAAGCAGAGATTCTGGAGTAGAAAAATTAAATTGACAATCTGAGAAATGCATCAGAATCTCTCAACAGCAGAATTGATCAAGCGGAAGAAAGAATTAGTGAGCTTGAAGATAGGCTATTTGAAAATTCTGAAATAATATATATATATATATAAAGCTTTTCAAAATATATATACTATATATAAAACTCTTTATATATATAAAGCTCTTCTCTTCTGTGTATTTTCAATCAATGTGATACATCATATCAACAGAATGAAGGACAAAATCATATGATCATTCAATTGATTCTGAAAAACCATTTGATAAAATTCAACATCCCTTTATGATAAAAAAAAAAACTTTCAAAAACTGGATATAAAAGGAGCTCACCTCAATATGGTAAAAACCATATCGGATAGATGTACAGCTAGTATCATACTCAATGGGGGAAAAACTGAAAGCCTTTCCTTTAAGATCTGGAAGAAGACAAAGATGTACACTTTCACCACTGTTATTTAACATAGTACTGGAAGTTCTAGCTAGTGCAATCAGACATGAGATAGAAATAAAGGGTGTCCAGATTGGAAGGGAAGAATCGAATTATCCTTTTGTTCAGACAATATGATCATCTACCTAGAGAAACCTAAAGACCCCACAAAAAAAGACTCTTAAACTGATAAATTAATTCAGTAAAGTTTCAAGACACAAAATCATCATACAAAAATCAGTAGCATTTCTGCATGCCAACGGCAAACAATCTGAAAAAGAAACTAAGAAAGTAATACCATTTACAATAGCTACAAATAAAATAAAATACCCAAGAATAAACTTAACCAAAGAAGTGAAAGATCTCAACAATGAAAACTATAAAATATTGATGAAAGAAATTGAAGAGGATACAAAAAATAGAAAGATATTCCATGCTCATGGATTAGAAGAATCAATATTGTTAAAATGTCCATACCACCCCAAGCAATCTACATATTTAACACAATCCACATCAATATACCAATGATATTCTTCACAGAAATAGGAAAAATAATTCTAAAATTTATATGAAACCATAAAAGACCCAGAATAGCCAAAGACATCCTGAACAAAAAGAATAAAACTGGAGGACTCACATTATCTGACTTCAAATTATACTACGGTGCTGTAGTAACCAAAGCAGCATGGCGCTGGCATAAAAACAGACACATAGACCAGTGGAGCAGAATAGAGAACCCAGAAATAAACCACACATCTGTCATGAACTTATCTTTGACAAAGGTGTCAAGAACATATGTTGAGTAAAGGACAGTCTCTTCAGTGAATGGTGCTGAGAAAACTGGATATCCATACGCAGAATAATGAAACTAAACTCTTATTTGTCACCATACAAAAATCAAATCAAAGTGGATTAAAGACTTAAATCTAAGACCTGAAACTATGAAAGAAAACATTTAGGAAATGCTTCAGGACATTGGTTTGGGCAATGATTTATGGGATAATACCCCCAAAGCACAAACAATGAAAGCAAAGTTGGACAAATGTGATCAAATCAAGCTAAAAAGCTTCTGCACAGCAAAGGTAATGATCAACAAAGTGGCAAGTCAACAAATAGAAAGGGAGAAAATATTTGCAAACTACCCATCTGACAAATTATTAAGAACCAGAATATATAAGGAGTTCCAACTACTCAATAGGAAAAAAAAATGCAATAATCCAATTAAAAATGGGCAAAGAATCTGGACAGAAATTTCTCAAAAGAAAACATACAAATGGCTAATGGCTATGAAAAAATTCTCGACGTCATTAGTCATCAGAGAAATGCAAATCAAAACTATAATGACATACCATTTCACCCCAGTTAAAATCACTTTTATCAAAAAGGCAATAAAAAATGCTGGGGAGGATGTGGAAAAAAGGTAACCCTTGTGCACTGTTGGAGGAATGTACATTATTGCAACCACTATAGAAAACATTATGGTGGTTCCTCAAAAAACTAAAAACAAAAATATTATATGACCGAGCAATCCCACTGCTAGGTGTTTATCTGAAAGAAAGGAAATCAGTATATGGAAAAGATTTCTGCACCACCATGTTTATTGCAGCACTATTCACAATAGCCAAGATTTGGAATCAACCTAAGTATCCATCAATGGATGAATGGAGAAAGAAATTTTAGTACATATACAAGATGGAATATTATATAGCTATAAAAATGAATAAAATACTGTCATTTGCAAAGCTTGGAATCAGCTGGAGAACATTATGGTAAGTGAAATAAGCCAAGCACAGAAAGACAAATCTCACATATTCTCACTCCTGTATAGGACTAAATATTGAAATAATCTCATGGAGACAGAGAGTAGAATGATGGTTACCAGAGGCTGGGAAGGGTAGCTGGGAGAGCGGGGGATAAAGTGGGAATGGTTAAAGGGTACAAAGATATGGTTAGATAGATAGAATAAATAATATTTGATAGCACAACAAAGTGACTATAGTCACCAATAAGTTACAGTATACTTTAAAAGAACTAAAACAGTGGAACTGAAATGTTCCTAACACAAAGAAATAATAAATGTTTGAGGTGATGAATACTCCAATTACCCTTATTTGATTAATGCACATTGTATGCCTGTATCAAACATCACATGTATCCTGTAAATATATGAAACTGCTATGTACTCATAAAAATTAAAAATAATTTTTTTTAAAAAACTACAAGGAGTCAGATAAACAAACAAAAATGAATCAGAGAGAATAAAGATTGTTCTTTTATATCATTGTCTTTTATGAGTGTTTGCTATGTAAGGCAATGTGTTGGGCTTTGTGGATCATTCAGTTAAGGACAAATTGTATCTTAATTTCTCTCTCTCTCTCTCTTTAGTTCAGCAGTGCTCCCCATTTTGGGGAAAAGTTTTCAGGAAGAGGTCATGTCAAAGTACAACCCTGTCCCTAGGCCACAGTATATAAAGTGATCATTAAGACAGACTAGAGCCATTGAATCCCTTTTTTGGGAATTTTGGATTGGAGACTAGGTGAGGTGCCCTAAGCCAAACTTTGTATGACTGGGATCATAGGATTTAAAGCTCCGCAGATGTCCAGAGCCAAATTCTTATTATGTAGATTAGGGCAATCTAAAGAAAGAAAAACATTCAGAGAGGATCCAGAATAAGATACATTAGTATTTGGAGAAATTTTTCTTTTTAAGCATTAGCAGGATTCATTCCAGTTATTCCTAAAATCCTGTTTAATTTCTGCCCTTGGCCCATAAGAAATATTTGAGCATCTTGATAATACATTATTTTTTTTTTCTGAAACTGTTTGCAGTTTGGCTTTTCCCTTTACAATCAACAAAGTGCTCTCTAAAATATCTACTCTCAACGAGATGAAAATTTAGCCAAGAAGACAGAAATGCAATTGTGAACTAAGTTATTTGGTGGTCAGTAGGCAATCATGTCATTCTGCTTAGCCTGGAGAAATTAGGGAAGGTTAAACCAAAGAGGTAGAATTTACTAAGTGTTTTCAGAGTTTCAGCCAATGAAATAAAAACCAAAAAAGAAAAAAATTTAAGATGTGGTCCTTTTACTTTGGGATCTAATGATTTAGTTGTTAGAAAATAGAAACATAATAAAATAATTAGAACAAAATATATACTTATGATTACATGTGTGATTCAGACTAATAAGAGTTTAGATAAGGAAGTGGTAGCTATGAGTTAGAGTAGTCAGGGAAGCCCCATGAAAGTCATAGACCTCATGTAAAACCTCGAAGGATGTTCAGAATCCAGTTTATTCATTTGCAACATTTCCTAGGTAATCACTAATAAATCAGAGATGGTTATAAATGTTAGTGAAATAATAATGAGCAAGAATAATGAACATGACAGGCCCTTGCCTTTTAGTGTATTGGTGAAAACACATTTGTAAACAAATCTAAAACTTTGGAAATAAATGGGTCACAACTCTTGGATAAGTCAAAAATACTTCCTTTCACCAATATGCAAAGTAACATAAATATGCTTCTTCAAAGCAGAGTGAAAATTTCTTATTCTAGTCACGGCCTCTCTCATCTGGCTTCCTGCTGTCATGTGAGACAAAAGTTGGCTAAAATGGGATTCTTAATATTCCTATTGGCTCCTCCTGTAGGGACTTGACATTTTGCTATGTGTTTATGTGCTTTGAGCAAGAGCAAGTGAAAACCTGGTTTTTATAGAAAATTTTATTTTTAAAACATAGAATCTTTGAGTTTGCAGGCTTTCTTTCAGTTATTTAGGAATTTTTCATTTGCAAGAAAAAGAGATATTTTGGGGGTTAGCTGAAATGGGATTGTTATCACAATTACTAGCTGAGTGGGCAGCTGCTCCAGGGCGGGCAATCAAATCCCCACTTACAGAATTTAGTGTGAGGAATAGATAGTCTCATAAAAATAAAAAGCAAGGGTTGAAGTAGAGCCAGGACTCTGGAAAAAAGGCATTATTTGGATTCAAGACAATTCTTCACTCTCCTGTTCCACAATGACCTGTGATCTTCTGTGTTTACTTCTGCAATGAGTTGCTGGCTTCACTTTCTATTATACATTCGTCTCTACAATCTAGTTTCTTTTTCCTCTTGGCCTTCATTTAGCCTCTGACTCTCGTACCTTGAGCCAACTTAACTCCCATAAATTTGGATAACTCATGAAATTCTCATAACTTGAGCTAACTCAGAAGTCCTCATAGAACTACTTCATACACTCTCTGCATTCTTTCAGCTTCTGCTACTCCTGCCATTTGCCCAGATTTGTCTTCCCTCTGCTAATTCTGAAAGTGAGGATTTGATTGGCCACCTTAGAAAAATTGTCCACTCCTTCAATTAACTATGCCTGGAAGACGTGGCTTCTCAAGGCTTAGTCATTAATGTAGGCTTGGCTGGGGCAAGGATCATGATGTCTTATACACCATGGAGACGTTAAAAGGTTGAAAGTTTTAGGCAGACTTCTGATAATCAATAATGGCTGAAGTCAAGTGAAAATAGGGTAAGGGAATTGCAATCATCTCTTTAAAAGGAGAAAAAAAACAGATATTTCACCTTAAATTTAAATTTATAGGTAGTTTAAACTACATAAAAATAAGATAAATATTAAACATATATTTTAGCATATATTCATCAATTTCACCTGTTTGCTCAGAACAGTGTATCATACAACTTATCTGCCTTTCCCTTCCTATACTTTATTAATTAGTATGTTTTGTGCTTCTCTGTATATTGTCCAACATTAAAATATAGGTTATAAAATCCCAAATTTTTCTCACATTGTTTCTCTTCCTTTTTGGCCTAAAAATTTTACCTTCATAAGAGCACTAAATTGTTTTATTTTCCACTTGCTGAATTAGTAGAAAATATTTAAAAATATTGTATAGAGTTTAGTACAATCAGAAATAATGTTGCATTTTTCTATAGCCAAATTCTATAAATTGTTGTAACCCCAATGAATTGCCTTAATATGAGATACCATGGTTGTGAGAAATTAGGATGGCAAAATGGAATTGCTCAGCTCAAGCAATCATAATATCTATGCTCTACTAATCTCCGAAAATCTTACTTTTAAGAATTCTACACAAAGAGACAATGCACAGCAATTTTGATTTCTTTGCTGAAAAACAACTTATGTACAATATTGTACATAGAGAGATAGATTTTGGGCTATTGTCTCTCACAGATGTGTGGACTAGAAATGGCAGCCATCCTCATCATGGTCCAGGTATTCCATAAGAATTGAGATACCAAGAGCCTGGACCAAAGTGATGATGTGGATTCAGGTTCTCCTTGGACATGGCTACAACATGTTACTACTGAAGTTCCTCGATGGCCCATTCCCTCTTTAGCAGCCCCTCCTTGGACATCTCCAGATATTTTCTTGAAGAAATATGTATTTTTTATGTTATAATTGCCTCATACTGAAATTCACAATTTGCTGCCAGATAGTGAGGATGTTCTGTCACTAAAGAAAGGCCTAAGTTCTGCTGATAAGTATTTTATCCAGTTCCACGACTATATTGGTGGATCTTCAATTGTGAACTTGAAGGCTGATGCCAAAGTTTCTTTATTCTTAACAACAATGACCCTGAGAGAAAGCTTTTGTTTGTCTTCTGTCAAATATTCCAGTTTTGTGATTCTAAATGTTCAAGAGTCATTTATAAGAAGATCTGGTAAGAAACCTGAAATTTTAGTTTTGATTAAAGTGGAGAATGTGAATGACCTCTCCTACCACATATTATGAAGCATTAAAGTGTATTATAAAATGAGAAATACTTAGTTAAAACAGTGTGATACAGGTCTCTGATCAATTAAAACAATAGAAAACCCTGAAATAAACTAAAACGTACACATATATACTAACCAACAATGTGATAAGGTGAATGACATTATAGAAACTTATTTAACTATTTGGGAGAAAATATTAGATCTCTACCTCACTCCTGTAAGTACATTTTTAATGAACTCAATATTTAAATGTAATATGTAACACAAAAAGAGTTCTAAAAGGTCATAATGATATATTTTGGAGAAAATATTTTTCAAAGTGTATTTAGAAATTACATAAAAAATTCAATGTTTTTCATAATGAGTGTGATGCACACCATCTGGGGGATGGACATGCTTGAAGCTCTGACTGGGGAGGGCCAAGGGCAACATAACCTAAACATTTGTACCCCCATAATATGCAGAAATAAAAAAAATTCTATGTTTTTAATATTTAAAACATTTTGCTTTAAAACAAAAATAAAATAGGAAATACAGCAAATATCAATATTGGTAACAATAGTTCTCTCTGAATGATGGGACTACTTTTTTTTTCTTTTGGATTATTTCTATTTTCTATTTATCTACCATTAATAAATTTTATTTAGTAATTAAAATTAATGTTAGAGAAAAAAGGCTAACACTATTTATTGCTCATTTAACATATAAAAGTATTGAAAGATCTTTCCATAAAAAAGAAAAAAGATTATCTATTATTTCATATTCAAATTGTCATCAAGAATGTTTTCTTACAACTATAATTCATCACCTCAGTTTGTTGTGGATTTCAGTTCTAAACTAGAGAAATTTTCCACTGCTGCCATTTCTTTGCTGTGATACATTTTACTATAGAGTCTATGATTAAAATAATACCTAATAAATGTCTAATGACATCCAGAGTAGTTCATTTGTAAGTTTCACTGCCTACAGTGTAATTTAAAATAATTCGAATAGAAGTTTTGTATCTATTGCTCAGCTTAAATTTTCATAAAGGTAAGAGTTCTTTAAAAGATATGATAAATTGTGTCACTTTACTATTGACCCTTTCAAACTGTGATAACAGAAAGGTGTCTCATGACTTGTGCCAGCACAATGACACAAGAGGTATTAATTGGATAGCCTTTCAGTTGTATGGTGCATTTAATGCCCTGTCTAAACTGCAAGACCCTGTGCAATTATTGGACTGTTCTTTGAACATTTTTAAGATTTTTCAATATCACAGCAATCAAGAAATTAGATAACATTATCACCCAATACAAGTAAGTGGGTGGTAAGTTAATCAGTATTAGGACTAGAAAAACTTTAAGATGTGAATATCTCTGTTACTCTACTAACTCCAGACAGGATTTCATCTTGCTGATATGAACATACAAGTATCACTGATGACTTCCTATATTGGACAGTTTTTCTTTAGGTCAAACTATATCTACCATAAGATACTTTAGGCTTATTTTTTCACTCATCAATTGGAACAAAAAGTCATTTGGTTTTGTAGATTTAAAAGATAATACTTTAAACACTACACTATTGTCTTTGTGCCTACATATTCTAACAGAGTTGTAATTATCATCACTTTGAAAAACTAGAATAAAAAATTATTTCAAAAACCCTTGTAATATTGCCAGGGTTCCAGAATTTGGCATGGATGAATATGAAAAGAATATAAACTATGTTCCTTTTAATTTTTCTTCATTTTAATTTCAAGCAAAACCTTCTCCAGCCTGTGTTATTCAAAAGCATTGTTATGAAATTGGCATTTCAAAGTGAACCTTCTCCAAGAAAACAGTTTTATCTTATAAGCATACCCTTTTTTCCCCTGAGGAGAATTTTAAGCAGTACCTTCTATACTAACTTAATTGCCTCCAGATTTTCTTTGCTACTGTCCACGTTTACAGGCTCTGTGATTGTTTGCAAAGTTTAGCAGAAAATACCATTTTGTTTTGTGGTCTCCAAGGCTTTCAGTTAGTTATAAATGCTGAGGGCAGTGTCCTTGAGTTCTCTTATGACTAAGTACTGCCACAATCTCAATGCTTTCTTAATACATATTTATTTGTATACATCTGTAAATTTCATATTTCATACAAATTTATAAATATATTATACAAGTTATATAACATGGCAGGCTTGAAGTTCTCTCAATGGAAAATCTACCTAATGTAAGACCTGGAAATGGAAAGCATTTTTATTTTGTTTTGTTTTCCTTTTTTACATATTGTAAGAATAGAGTTCATTAACCTGATGGCACTCTTTTTGAATGCAAATAACAGAAAATGTGTCTAAGTGGTTTTTTAAAATAGAGGTTATTTCTCACATAGAACAAAGTGTATAGACCCAGGAAGACCAGCAGCTCCACAGAGACACATACACAAGCATATGAGAAAACCTTGAGTAGGGCTGAATTGGTTCCCTCAGCCCAGATAGTGATGGATTCTTTTTGTGTAGCAGCTGTTCTTACACATGGCTAACCTGGACTTACAAAAGAAGAAAAATTGCTATTTAGCTGCAGGATGATACAGCTAAGGGGAAGCTATTGCAGACATAAAACTCACATCTGTCAATAGGTAGAGGATTGAAGGGCATGAGAAAATATTTAAATGCTTTCTTAGCATTTCCATTTGTTTCAACGGTAGTAAAATACCACTCCTTAAAAAGCAAAGATGTATGTTTATTAGACACGATGGGCAGAGAAGTATGTAGAGGCACCAAGAGTCTATCCCTAGACATCAGTCTAGTGTACCAGTTATTCTCTGAGAAGAGGAGCTGGCTGGTGATAGGTACAATTTAAGAGTAAGCTCTATGACTTATTACTATTTATTTCTGCGTAACTGGGATAGTCCACAGAAGGCAAAAGGTAAAGTTGGGGGGGATCAAAGTTAGCTGAAAGTTCCTGCTTATCAGTTGTTCATCCTGCCTCCTCCCTCTTCCCACCCCACTTCCAGCATCCAATCTGTACCACTTTGGTCCATCTCCCCAGGGTTATTAGAGCAAAAGCTGCAAGTTTTATTTTTCTGCTTTATCTATTATTTAGACATCTTGATTAGAAGCAGACTTCTAATTATTATTTGCTCACCTATTTATCTTGCTCGTGAGACAATGTTTAGTAACACCAGGATCTAAACCATTTTAGTCGTCAGATCAGTAATGCTTTCTTGTTATGGTACTTGCAGTTCATAAGCAAACGAGCTTGTTTCCCTTTCCCTGTTGCTGAGAAAGCAAATGTCGCAAAGACAAATTTAAGAAATTCCCCCTGCATCTTTCAGTGATAATGCTTTTTAAAAGGCTTTTGGGGCCGGGTGCGGTGGCTCACGCCTGTAATCCTAGCACTCTGGGAGGCCGAGGCGGGTGGATTGTTCTGAGCTCAGGAGTTCGAGACCAGCCTGAGCAAGAGCGAGACCCTGTCTCTACCAAAAATAGAAAGAAATTAATTGGACAGCTAAAAATATATATAGAAAAAAATTAGCCGGGCATGGTGGCTCATGCCTGTAGTCCCAGCTACCCGGGAGGCTGAGGCAATAGGATTGCTTGAGCCCAGGAGTTTGAGGTTGCTGTGAGCTAGGCTGACGCCACGGCACTCGCCCCAGGCAAGAGAGTGAGACTCTGTCTTAAAAAAAAAAGGCTTTTGGTATTGATGCTGTTGGTAAAATTTACTGGTTTATGTTTTAATTCATATTTATCTTTCTTATTCATTGATATTAGAAAATTAAAATTTGTCAAGGTTGTGTATGTAAGAGATTTTCTTTTATCTGTGCTGCAAATGTGAACGATATCTGGTCTGATTTTTAAAAAAAAATCCAGACAATATTAAGAAAATGAGATAAATTATAAATTGTCACCTAGGATTAGCTAGAATAAAGTATTCTATTCTTGGAAGTCTGGGTTTTTGGGGTCCAAACTGCCACCACCATGGAATAGTAAAAAATGCATAGAGAATTCAAAGACTATAGATTGGGACTCAGATGTTTCTGGTAGCAATGATAGCTTAACAGAAGGAACGAAGAGATTAACTTAAAACATTCTCAGGTTCTACTTACAATCTTCATGTTACTATGAAGCTCCCATAATATTTTAACATATTTTAATATCTCATACTTAACAGACTTTAATATAATTAAATATTCACTTTATATAGTATAATCAAGTTATTTTTTCTATGATAAATAATGCCTAAATGAAAATATTCTTATACATAGGTCTTTTTCTTTTCTATCCGAATTTTTCTTTGGAGGACATTTTCAGAAGTAGAAGTGTTCAAACAGCATAAACTTTGTTTTAAGCTCCTTAAGTGCATTGCCACATTGCCATTCAAAAGGAATTGCTTCTAATAATAAACATAATTTCACTGTACCGTCTTTAGCATTGTACTCCACCATTTTTAATGGGCTTTCTGTATTTTACATTAGTTGAATCAAAGCAATGGATAAGTATCAAATGTCTGCTAATTGGGAAGAGCATCTGCACATTTACAGCTTATTAGATAGGTCAGAATTAAGAGATTTCTTCTGTAAGGTCTTCATTAAATGCCTATTTGTTGTTCTCTACTGTACTCACATGATAGCTGTCACATAAGAAGGTATTTCTCAATCATTCTGTGGTTATGATTTTCTTTGAAAATCTATTGAAAGGTATGAATAATTTCTGAGAATCATGGTCAGGTTTACAGACACACACAATGTACACACTCATAGAATTGAATATAATTTCAAGAAATTCATGAATGACCTCATGTCCATTCACTTTAACATCCTTAACAAAGATAATGGGCTATTGGTAAGTTAAGAGCAAAGGAGAGGATAGAAGGAAAGGTTGATAGCTCTGAAGTGTCTGCAGAGGATGAGACCAGCAGTGGGGTTATTAAGACCGTTGAGTCAGTCTGAGGATTTTCCTGGATTTTCTGGTGGAGATCAGGGCATCTAGAGAAGGAAGAGGAGCTGCTGAAAATAGGCAAAGTTCCTTAAATTCTGGATTTAGGGCCAGAGTATGCTAATGAGATGGTAATGTATTCATGGTTTCATACTCACATATTTTCTTCCCATTATATTTTTTTTAATTTGCAAAACTTTTGGACCATTCCTAATAGTTATTCAAAAATATTTTCAAGTTCAAAGAAACATAAGGTGTCATAGTTTTGTAAGTGAATCAGTCTTACTGTCTGAGAAAAATCTCAATCTACTATTTGGCTTAATAGCAAGCAAAAGATACTACATGAAATAATTGACTGAATTTAGGAAAAAAAACCCATGTTAATGTTTCTGATATTTTTACCAGATAATGTTTCATTTATGTTCTTAACAAGCAAGCTTTAAAGCCCAGATTTGTATTGTATTTAAGTTGGTAACTACATGTGGTGAAATTATTTATGTTGTTGTTATCTTTCTTGTGGAATTGTCAGGGCAAGAAGAGAGGAAAATCCATCAAATGTGTGCTGCAGTCAATTGAAAGAGTATTTTACAATCACAGGGCACTATAGATTTTCTTGAGAATTGCATGGTCATGACCACATGTGAATAATGATTATGTTTTTAATACCCACAGCACCAAGAGTCCTGTCAAACAAATAGTTACTAGGTTAACTTTCCTATAAAGACATTACACTAACAGTAAAAACTTCACAGTTCAGCTGTACACACTGCAAGGTAGATATATGACTATTAAAGGTCAACCCAAGTTAAGGAACTTTGCAAAATAAAAAAGAAGCTATGTGAAAAATGTCTATCAGTAACAGTACATAAAACCCACCTCCTCAAGGCTTTTTAAGAGCAATCTCTGAACATGGGAGTCAAAAAGGTGATCTGAAAAAGTGACAAATACCTTGCGATATTTACTTTTTAAGCTCTCCTCAATCAATACTATGCTAAGCTACAAGTGCAATAAGATTTTCTATCTGTTCCTTAAGCCCAAAGTAAATTACTATCAAACAGAAAGGGAAACAGGTAGCCCTGGATACAATTAATAACAATTACATAAGATGTGACAACTAGGAACCTGACAAAGGCAGAAGAGAGATAAAAATTAAAAAGCAGAATAGAATTGCTAATCTATACAATGCAATCTGTGGCTGCTTAAATGGTCATGTGAAATCAGAAAGAAAATGTGTTCAGTATCCTCATTCTGAGGGTGCATCAAAGGACATAAAACATTTTAGAACTGTTTTAATTCAACACAAATAAAATACAAAAAAAGTGTGGGCTCTATAGTGCATACTCCTCAGGTATTTGCAAAATTTTGCTTATGTAGAGTATTTCAGCATTCCATATTGATGAAATACTATTGTATTTACAAATTAAACAGTGTGTTATTTAAAAAAAAATAAAGCATTGGAGAATGATTAGCTAAATCACATTTAGCCGATGTAGTCAATCAATAGAATATAACATTGACATTAAAATAGAGTTTAAGAATCTATGAAGCAGAATGGTAAATAAATATTACAAAATATTAAATGTTCACTATAATTGCAGCTCTGCATAATGTGTGTACACATACACGTATCTATGGTGCTACAATGATGAAATGATGGATATATTTCTCCCAAATGTTTATTTAATATTGTCAAAATAATATTTTCATAATAAATAATATTCAGCATAAGTAGTGTTGCATGTAGCACTAATAATGCAGAGAGTATTTTAATTCATTTAGTGATTTACCTATTTATTCCACAGAATTTCTTAAGGTCTTCTATATAACTACTTCAACTTTATTAAAATGCACCTAAAGTAAAAGGCATCCTAATGACTTCTTGAGGCTCCTCCAATAACTGCCATGTTATCAGAAAGAGACTTCAAAATCTCATAGAAGTGAGACTGCAGTGTGAGAGGGGCTGGATACACACAAAATAGGAGCTCTCCATGGAGCGGCACATTCTCACTATAGATAATGTTGGGTCCAGCTTCAGTCTATTTATGAAAAAATTTGCCAATATTCAGTGAAATTCAAGCTCCAAATCTGTTTATGCATGATATGATTGAGTAAATTATACTGGGATATCATGAAAAACAATTAACTCTGTGCATCCAACCATAAAAAAAAATACACTGACAGATCAAGTGTATGTCACTCAGAAAAAAAAAAACAACTTATGCCCTATTCAAAGTAGGATTCCCAATAGCCGTGGTGTTCTTAGTCTTTTTCTGAGAGAAGTGGTCCATCAGGAGACTATTTGAGAGTTTTTAATGTCACCACGCTCTACTCTCCATGAAGAATTCCCAGTTCACCACCATCTTTAGGCTGTAAAGGGAGCTCCAAGTTAAAGATACACAATCAAAGGACAAATAACCATCAAGAGATTTACGTTAACTAGACTGTCAGAGAGCATTTGAAGAAAAGAGAGGAAGAACAAATGTAGAATCATGCCTGTAATGTTTACCTTTCAAACTTTAAATCATTAAATATTTCAAACCTAGAGAAAAAAATAAATTTATGAAAAATACTCATGTATCTACCGACCTCCATGATTTGAGATGTTAACATTTTGCTTTGTTTCTTATGTTATTTAAAAACTAAAAATCAAAAAAGCAGCCAGTGCTCCACACCTCCATCCTTTATTGTCCTGCTCTCCCCACATGAGAGCAAGTCTCTGATATTGGTGATTATTGCTCACATGCAAGACTTTCTATTGTATACTCAGTCATGACATATACTATTATTTTATGCTTTATCAATGCACATAAATGGCATCCTTTTGCATTTAATTTTTATTTTACTCAGCATTACATTTTTGACATTTAATACATGTTGCTACGTGGAGAAAATGCTTGATTTTAATTACTATGGAGTATTTTATAGTATGAAAAATAAAAGAGGTTATATCCCATTCCATGTTTTCACTATCACAAACAATGTTGCAATGATATCTTTAGCATTTTTACATGAGTGACCTGAATGGGGACAAAAGCATATTAAAGGAGAAATTCTAGTGAGTGAGGGTGGAAATCAGAGAGGAGGTAGACAGGAAATGGAGAAGGCCTGAGGATGCCAGGTCCCTTGTCCCATCCCAATGACTTAGTTTGACTCTACTTCAGAAAAGAGGTTCAGCAAACAGAAGCTAAGTGGGTTGCGGCAGAGCTAAGGAAATATGAACCTTTTCTCTCTATTCATGAAACACAGCTTCAGACGTACAGTGAGGACTGAAAGGAAAGTTGAAACATTTGATAAGCCACGGCTTTTGTGGCTATGACAATGTTAAATCCTAATGATTAAAAGAAGATTCTCAGCATTGTCTAGAATGATGCGTTTCCTCAATGAGGCCCAATTATTCACCCTACCTTGATCCCAATCCGTTTGCTGTGTACTTTATAGTACAGTCACCAGAACTGGAGTACACTTCCCACCCAGACTTTAGGCTCAGCCAAATGACATATTTTGTTCAATGTGATAGTAGCAGATGGGTTTCAAGTGGCAGCTTGAAACACAATTGTGCAATTGACCTTGCTCCCTTGGGATTTTGTCACTGCCATGGGGAGGTCGTGTTCGGTCTACCTACTTGTCCAAGGAGAATGAGAGATGTGGCACAGACTCATGTTGTGATGAGCCACACCAGCTATCATAGCCTCCTAACAAAACAACAGATCTGTGGAAATAAATCACTGTTGTGCTTTTCTAAACCACTGAATTTTGGGGTTGCTGTTTCATACCATTATAGTTAGCTGCTTCTGTCCACAGATTGGAAAATTTGCTGTTGTAAAGATGTCAATTTTCTCCAAATTAATCTCTAATTTCAATGCATTTTTAAATGAGAGTCCTAATAGGTTTTTGCTTGTATTTTGCTTTTTAAAAATTAAATGGATGATTCTGAAAATTCATAAAGAAATGTACAAGGCAAGATATTCAAGGCAATTTGAAAAAGAACATGGTGCAAGAACTCATGCCATCAGATAACAAGAATTATTATAAATATCTAATGATTAAAGTAGTAAAAAGAATAGGCAAAATGATCAACAGGACAGAAATGAGAGTCCAGAAATAGACCCATACATGTATTGTCATTTAATTTGTGACAAGGTGTTGGTGAACTACAGGGAGAAAAGAATAATCTTTCAACAAATAGTGCTGGGACAATTGCATACCCATATGGAAAACAATCTTGGCTTCTACATCACCCTATACAAAATAATTAGATTTCAGATGGATTGCAGTTCTAGGTGGGGAATAAAACAGCAGCACAAAAAATTTAGAGTATAACATAGAAGCAGCTCTTCATGATCATAAGCAAAGATTTCCTGAACAAGAGACAAAAAGCACTAATCAAAGAACAGGATGATAAATTTAGCTACATTAAAATTAAAAAGTTCTATTTATCAAAAGACATATTAACAGAGTAAAAAGGCAAATACAGAGTGTGACAAAATGTTTGCACAAGTTAAATGAGGTCATAAGGGTGAGGTTTTAATTTTTAGTACTGGTGTCCTTATAAGACAAAGAGAAGATATCAGAGAGCTTGCTCTCTCTCTCTCCCTCCCCCACCCCCCTCCGCCCCTGCAAAGAAAAAGACCATGTGAAGACAGAACAAGAAGGTGGCCATCTACAAACCAGAAAGAGAGGTCTCCTCTGAAACCAAGCATGCTGGCACCTTGATCTCAGACTTATAGCATCTAGAACTGTGTGAGAAAACAAACTTCTGTTGTTTAAGCCACCAAGTCTGTGATATTTTGTTATGGTAGCCAAGCAGACTAATACAGTGATTCTCAAAACTTCAGCTGCAATATTCAGTATTACCTGGAAGACATACAGAAGTGTAGAATGGTGGAATCCATCTCTGCAATTTCTGATTCAGTAGATCTTCTTATAAAGGATCTTTATAACAAGTTCCCAAATGATGCTGCTGCTGGTCCTGGCATCACACTTTGAGACTTTGAGACTTGCTGCTCTAGGTGAGTTCATTTAGGCCGTGGCTTTAAATACAAACTGTGATGGTTATTTTTAATGTATCAATTTGAGTGGACCGTGGGATGACCAGATATCCAGTTAAAAATCGTTTCTGGATTAATGTGTGAGGATACTTCCAGAAGGGATTAGCATTTGAGTCAGTGAACCTAAGTAAAGCAGATTTCCCTCCCCAATGTGCGTAGACATCATCCAACCTGTTGAGGGCATGAATAGAACAAAAAGGTGGAAAAAGATTAACTCTCTCTCTCAGCCTGACTGCTTGAGCTGCCAGTCTTCTCCTGCCCTTCAACTGAGACTTACAACATTGGTGCTTCTGGTTCTCAGGTGATACCAGATAAGTTACATGCTTACAAAATACAATGGTCAGACAGGCATAGGATAGACATTTCCATTCCAAAAGGGAGAAATTGAAAAGAAGAAACAGCTGGTAGTTCCCAAGAAATTCAGAATGTAGCAAAGCTGATTCCATTTGATTTTCAGGCTCAAGAATAATTCTCTTTGGCTTAATGATCTGCCTTCTGGGCCTACTGGTGAAGCAACATTGCCCCTCAGCCCTGGGTGGCAACCTCAGCTCTGAGGCGCCGAGCAGTGCCAGCCAACAGAGAAAGAGATAGCCTTGTCTCCTAGACCTGTATGCTCTGGGCCCATGTGGGGAATGGAAGGCCTGTCAATGTCTGGATTACCCTTGGTTTCATTCTTCCCTTTTCTGGTAGGATAATGCATGTTCACAGCCAAATAGCTCTATTGTCCTGTCTTGTAGAATCCCAGAAGTCCAACAGCCTTCCTTCATTTTGTCCCATCTCTGTTCCCTTTAGTCCAAGCTGGCAGTGTTTTTGCTGACATAACTCAGTCTCTATTCTGGCTTTTGCTGAGATGTCTGCTTAGATCCATAAGTCATACCCTAATCTCTTTATCACATGGTTTTCCAGCCACACCCTTTGTATTCTCTCCAGAACATGCTATCTCACTTTATTTATTTATTTTTTTTGTAGTATGGATAATCTGAGAATTTTCCAAATCTTCAAGTTTTGTTCCTTTTTCCTTAACAATTCTTTCAATTTATCTCTCACCTCTTGCATTTTACTATAAGCAGTAAATAGAAACCAGGACACATCCTCAACTTATTTGCTGAGAAATCTCCTTAGCTAAATATCCAAATTCATCCCTATTAACTTCTACTTTGCACCAAACACTAACACAATTTAGCTAAGATCTTTGCCACTTTATAATAAGGATCATCTTTTCTGCATTTCCAATACATGTTCCTCATTTCTGTGTGAGACTGCATCACAATCACTTTTAATGTCCATATTCCTGCAAACAATCTCTTCAAGGCAATCCAGGCTTCTTCTAGCCTGTGCCTCAAAATGCTTCCAGTCTTTACCCATTACCAAGTTACAAAAGCACTTGTGTTTTACAAACCACAGTTTTTAGTTATCTGCTACAGCAGCATCACATTTCATGGTTCTGAAATCTGTATTAGTCAGAGTTCTCCAGAGAAACAGAACTAATAGGACATGTATGTATATAGAAAGAGATTTATTTTAAGGAATTGGCTCAGGAGATGATGGAGGCTGGCATGTTCATAATTTGCAGGGTGAGCCAGCACACTGGAGATCCAGGAATCAGTGGTCCTGTTCAAGTCTAAAGACCATCTGCTGCAGAATTTCTTCTTGCTTAGGGGAGATGAGTCTTTTGTTCAATTAAGGCTTTTGACTGACTGGATGAAGGTCACCCACATTATGGAGGGCAATCTGCTTTACTTAAAGTCAACCAATTTAAATGTTAATCTCGTCCATAAACTCCTCACAGAAGCATACATAATAATCTTTGCCCAAATATCTAGGCACCATGCCCAGGCAAGTTGACACATAAAATTAGCCATCACAATGTACAAATATTTATATCAAAATATGGAAAAAATACTGGTCATTCTTACAGTCTTTGTTTCTGTAACTAACTTTGGGATTGTACTTGGTATTTATAATTATGTTCTCCTACTACCAATCACACTAATCAAATAAAAGTCTTTGGGGTGGAGAGGGGGGATGCTGAGTAACAGGTATTTTTAAGATGTTCTCCAGGTTATTCCAAGGTATAAGCAGGTTTGAGAACCACTGAGGGAGAAAATACTTATGGCATAGTTGTTAACTGTTGCCACTGACTTTTGCGGGTAGGAACACTTGAACCTGAAACTTGGAATGAAGAAAATGCCCACTGAAAAATCCCTTTCCTTGGGAATAGTCTTCTGAGACCCAAGGGAAAGTCCAGATAGTTGAATACGTAATAGCTTCCCTCCTACAGTTAGTCATTTTTTGAAATGATGCTATTTGTTCAGTCAAAAATTTATGTGTGCCTGCAGAGTCGATGTTAATTCTGGCAAAGGAAAGCATAGTCTGTTTAATTCTAACCCATTTCTGTCTCCAAGAAATGAAGGGTTCCAGGCAGTGTGTACTGTAGACTATGTCTTGGACCTCCTCATGGTGACTGGGAGAACCAGATGTCCCTGAGAAAGACCCGTGAAGCTAGAAGTGAGCCCACCTTTTTGAGAAAGAAAGAAGGGAGAGACGAAGTAAAAGTAATATGAAACCTGTCTATTATTCCAGTCTAGATTATAGTTATTGTCCCTTAGAAGGGGGAAGGAAAGGGCACCATGTGTATATGAGTTATATACATTTTAAGTTTTGTTCAAAATGTTTTTATCCATAATACTAAATAAAATTAATCGGATATTAATTTTAAAATGATATTAAGTCCAAAAGACATATATCCCATGCACTTTATTACATCGGTTTAAGTTTACACATTTCCTTCTTTTTTAATAAAGAGTTAACCTGATGCATTTAACACCATGCCATCAATGAATCAAGCTCATGTATTGTTCTCAATGGGTTACTGATTCTGAAAGCACTTTCCATAGAATGTGCAAGCAAAGAATATGTCTTTTCCTACTTTCCCTCTTTCCATTTCTTCTTTCTGTAAAAAAATCTGAAATATATTTAATTCAAAAGTGATATTATTTACATGAGAAGTCTTTAGAGAAGACATATTTAACAATTAAATGCACTTAACTTACACCTACAGTTTTTTAATATAAAGTTATTTTACTGAACATGCGTGACTGCCTTATCTTCATCATTCATAAAATTAAGTCCACATGTATCCTAAGGCATCTGAAAATAACCTTTTCCCTTCAACACTGAAAGATACATACTTTTTCATTGTTGTTTTTTTGTTTTTAATACAACTAGAGCTGTGAAAATACTCAATACATATTAAAATTTCTCATGATGAGTTTTAATGCCATCCAACAATTAAATTTTAGAAGAAGTTATTTTTCTTCATAATGATCTACCATTGTGCTTGGTCATTTTGATTTATTTAGAGGCAAATTATTAACCTGTCTTGGAAGAAATTGTGTTGTTTCTTTAGTGGCAAATCATACCCTTGTGCAAGTATTCATGGGAGAGCTGTTTTCAGCAGCAATAAAGTTATTAATAGCACCTTGTGATTCCTATCCCATAGTCATGGTAACTGTATGATGATGCCACTCTTGGGCATGGAAGATTATTATGTGATTATAAAGCCCCAGTTGCTTCAATAAGAACCACTAACTCAAGACATCAGTTTATCACTCATCTGTCAGCCATTATGTGATACTCACTTCAGTATTTTAGTTTCTGACAGACATAAATATCTTCTGAAAATTTTTATTTCTTTCTTTCATTGTCTGATAAATACTCACCCTATTTTTGCATTGGATTAATATGCCACTCTTCTCACTAATATTTTAATGTCCATTTTATTAAGTTTTCATGAACTTTCATTTCATTTCCAATGTTATTGGAGATGCTCTAGGAGATATAAAATATGAGTTTCATCTAGGGAAAACATAGCTAGTCATTTTTCACTGAAATTTATGTGGCCTCTAAGTTATAGAGATTGATAGCCTTTCATACTCCTCCACTTCAGGGAAGTTTTAGATTTACTGATGCATCCCTTGTTTATAATTCAATACATGAAAAATTTTCTGACTTTATCTGTGAATTACAGGCAAATTTGGGAGGCAAAAGACCATCTTTACCCTGGGAATCTCTAAGAGCATTACCTGACCAAGCAAAAGTAATATCAATTAAGAGATCTGGGCATTTTAACAACTCTTTGTACAAATATAAATCCTCCAGTGGCACTGACAATTTTATAATTTTGATTAAGTTCTTAAATTATTTCCTTTTTAAATCATGTCTTTTCAAAGACTTGACTTATGTGGGCTGGAGAGCAAATTAAGAATCTAACTTCTTAGTGAGCATATATTAATATTTGATTAGATATTATACCATGATAACATAAGACATATTAGACTGATGGTGCTGTTTAAAGCTATGAAAAGAAAAATATGGTTAGAAAAAGAAGACTAAGAATTTTGCATTCAAAGTTCCCCTACATGAAAGTATTTCCAAAAATCAGCCTTTTTTATTTTGGTCTTACTTTCTCCCTTATGGATTGTAAAAATACCTTCCTGTAAACAGTGGAGCTTTTCCAAGTTCAGTGCAAACATGGTCTGTTAAGAAAAGATGGACTGGAAGTCTGGGAAACACAAATGGTGCCAGGAAGAAAAAGCTGCCAATTTCCTGGCCAATAGAGAATGAAGTACGAGCCCATTTTTTGCATTAAAAAGATAATATTTAAGCCAGGAAAATTGGGCTGGGCTGACCTTCTCTGGGATGGTCATAAAACTTGTCTCTTTATGACACATTCTTTAGTATACATTGACATGTTTTAGTAATCCCAGAACATAGCACAAACATTTGGCAGGCTTAAATTCACCTTGATGTGATCTAGAAAGTTGGAGGCTTGTCTTATGTTTGAAAAGAAACTCTATTATTAGCCAATTTCAAAGATACTGATCTGTGTTCCATGCAGCAGTGAGTGTCTGAGGGTAATATTGTTATATCTTATATTCATCCTCATAAATTATTACCCCAGGAGAAGAAAAGGGGAAACCAAAGGCAAAAAACCCACAAAATAGTAAGGATAAAAAGAACAGAAAATAAGAGGCATAGATTGCAGAGATTGTGATTAAACATAATGTGGTGATGGGCATAGTAAAGAGGTGACTCTGTGACAACAATGTAGAGAGAAACCTATTGGGGGACAGACTGAAAATACACTATCAGGAAACATACTGAAAATACAGTTATATAACCTGTAAGCAAAAGACCATCTTCACAATGGGAACCTTTAGGAATATCACCATATCAAGCAAAATAATATCAATTTAGGGCATTTGGTAGTCTAAAGTAGTCTAAGATCTATGGAATTAAAAAGGATTAAAACCCTACCTTTTTTTAAAGTTTCAATAAATTGAAGTAAAATTATACAACTCTTTTAAACCTTCATTCTGATGACAACTTGTTAATCAAAACAACTTGAGAGTGTAGTGAGGGGCCCTTGAAGCAGGGCCAGCAGGCATCGATTTTAGTGAATTGACAAGTTAATCAATCCCGCAAGAATTCAGATTTTTCAAATAGTATTCTGCTTTAACAGTACTCTTTGGGAGGAAGAAGTTAATCCACGTTACCATTTTTTATTTTGTGGACCAGCGTGTTATCCTGAGCTGCAGGTCAAGTTGCCTGAGAAACAGACTCTTGGTGGAGATTAGCTATAGAAAGCTTATTCTGGAGGCTCTTGGGATGAACACATGTGGAAGGGAAGAAAAGGACAGGAAAGGCAGCAGGACTAGGCAGAGGGAGAAGTAAACTCTGAAGCAGTCTTACAATAAGCCTCAGCCAAAGCATAGGGTGCTCTGAAGCTAAGATGATCCTTCAGAGTTGACTTAATTGTGGCAAGGGGGCCAAGAATTTTATGCCCTCCCCTCAGTCAGTTGTTGGACACAAGCTGTCCTGGGAAGGAGGGCATAACTTGAGCAAAGTGAATCTTCCCAGTTGAGGAAATCTCACAGGAGACTGTTTCCTGAGGGTCGTTACTGGTAGTGTTCTCAGCAGACAGAGTGGATGTTGGGAATTAAATCCTTTATCCCTAAAAGGGGATTCTGGGTGACATATCAAATCATCTACCAGATCCATAATATGAAATATTATTAAGAAATAATTTCATGAGAGTGCAGATTTACTACACAAGTTCTCTGCAGGAATTTCAATCACATCGACATATGTAAAATAACATGTTTAATGTTGCTTCAGCTTGAAATGGTGTTAGAAGGCAACATCAATTAGTATGAATTTGACTGCAAGTAACAAAGCACCCAACTCAAACTGGCTCAAAAATTAGGGAAATATATTGACTTCACATAACTGGAAACATAGATATAGAGTGGAGTTCAGCACTAATTTAAAGTAATAGTCTGGTTCCATTTCCCTGTACTTCTTTTGGCTCTGTCTTTTTGGTGAGGCAGTTGTTTATGAATCTCTGTAGCAATCTTGGTCTCAAATCTACCCATATTGTCCCATTGGAGACTGTCTCTTACTAAAGTGTATGACCCATAATGGGGAGTTTGGATTTGAATTTTATGCTCAGCACGAGAGCCAGAAGTAGCAATCTGTAAAAATTATCCTAAGAATTATAATTTTACCAGTCTTCTATTTGAGAAAATGGCACTTAAAAGTAATAACATAAAAAAAAGTAATAACATAAAAAGAGGGAAAAAAATCAAAATAATTTAAGTAAAGAAAGAAAAAATGGCATCTTGCTAGGGTTCTGGAAGTAGACTTATTAGAAATAGGGATAAACATGGAGAGTGACTCACTTCTGTCACAGACCATGTGGATATGAGACCAAATGCAGCCATTAGTACAGTAATATTTCTTGTTGCCAGTGAGGAAGAGACAGGGTAGGGAAGTCTCTTGTAGAGAGGATTCCTGGGAAGGTTTGCCCTTGCTTTCTATAAGAGGGAAAGGGACAAGAGTTCTCTCATCAGGGACCCCTCTGTAACACATGATCTCTGACACAAGGAATTTGTGAAGGACCAGAGACTGGGCAGCACCTTCTCATTACGGCAAAACAACTGATTTAAAAGGAGACCCAAAGGGTTTCCCAGTGCAAGGAGCACCAGGATAAGCTCTGTTTTATGGAGGACCTGCTGCATCACGATGGAGTTCACCCGGTGGAGGGATTTTTCTCTTGTGGTCATGACCCCTTTGGGTGGCATCTTCATGCTGGGCACCAAACCCTGGATACCCACATGATCACAGCCTGATTTCACCCCTTCCTTGAGAATCTGGTCATCCAGAGGTTTTCTGGAAATCCTCTCAAGCTTCTGCCAAATGTCACACTTGGAACACCTGGGACACAATTGGTACATAAGAATACACTTTGAAATGTTCATGTTTAAATTTTTCCTCAATTAATATTTGTCCTAAGTTTGTTTATTTAAAAAAAAAAAGCTAAGAAGGTTTCTGTCAGCACTTTCAACCTATTACTGTGAGCTTTTCTTTCACAGAAAACAAGCTGGCATCGATAATTGCCAAAGATAATTTTCAATTTTTCAAGAAAATTTTTGACTTATATAAGTGTCCAACCCTTCACATTTGTGGCTAATCTATTCAATTGCTTTGGAAATTTTATCTTTTTCTGATAAATTTTCTCTAAATAGAATATTTGGTGAAAAATCATTTCCTTTTCTCAATGTAGTTCAGAAAGGACTGGGCATTTTTCCTGGAATCTTTCTTCTCATTTTCTAATTTTTTATTTTCCTGACTACAGCGAAGTTTTCTCACTTTAATAACTTTAATAATGATCTCAAAGTATATCAATTATTTTATCTTTCAGCTGATTTAGTATACATTTGGTTTCGTTTTTAAGAGATTCTAAGCAAGTATATTTGTTTCCTGTTGCTGCTATAAGAAATTACCACTATTTCTTAGTTTAGTGGCTTAAAGCAACTCAGATTTATTACCTTGTAGTTCTGAACATCAGTTTCATTGGGCTAACATCAATGTATCAGTAGGGCTGCATTCATTCTGGGGGCCCTAAGGGAGAATCCATTTCTTAACAGCTTTTAGAGGCTGCCCACATTTCTTGACTTGTGACCACATCACTGACTTCTGCTTCTGTGGTCACATTTCCTTCTCTGACTCTGACCTTCCACCCTTCCTGTTATAACAACACTGTGATTACATTGGACTCATCCAAATAATCCAGGATAATCTCCCCATCTCAAGATCCTCAATTTAAACACATCTGCAAAGCCCCTTTGTCCATGTAAGACAACATATTCACAGGTTCTGGGGACGAGGATGTGGACATCTTTCACAGGGGTGGGGCAATAGTTCTCAGCCTACTACAGTAAGTATTTTACTCAGCCTCATCAGTCAGTTTCTTCGAAATGTCTTCTAAAATGTGTCTATATTCTCATGCATTTGTTATATTGTACTCCACGTTCCCATCACCCATGGTGTCTTCTCCAAGAACAGCAAGGATTCGCTCAGGCATTTGATCTGGCTTTGCCTTTTTGAAGTTGTTTAGTACCACTTTAAGTTCACTCTGTCTTATTTTCCATCCCCTCTTTCTTGTGAAGGCAGTTTTATCTGTCCCTGAAGACCAGAATTTTCATCCAAAGTATTTTTTAGTGCTGACCGAAGCCGTTATTTATTCTTGTGATGTATTTTGAAGACTGTTTTGGTTGCAGCTTCCTTGAAATTGAAAGTGTTCTGATGCATCTTTTAAAAAATGAATGTTTGTTACATTTGCCATTAATACAACTTGTTCTAATAATTTAGATTTTTCTGTTGTTAATTTTTTCTCTAAAAGTCTATGTTTTCAGTCCAGATAAAGAACTTTCCAGGTCTTTATCTGTTGCTTCCAGTTTGTTTTTTGTTTTTATTTTTTAATTTCTGATAATGTTTTCTCAAGTTTGACTTACAGTAACATTGAATCACTGCTTCAAAACCTCCAAATAATTCAGTATGCATCTTAAGCATCTTTTCCTGTCAGAAAGGCAGAAATTCCAGTGGTTAGTTCTCTGTTTCTAATTGCAGGGTTAGAAAAGTAGGATTCTAATGATTAAAAATCCTATATCCAGCCAGACATGGTGGTGCATTCCTATAGTCCCATTCTGAGGCAGGAGGATTGCTTGAGCCCAGGCATTCAAGATCAGCCTGGGTAACATAGCAAGACCCTGTCTCTAAAATAAATAAATAAATAAATAATAAAATTTAAAAACAAACTCCATATGCTACTATAACTTAAACTGGCATCATCTCCCACAACAATCTATGGGGATCTGGGCCTGATCTAAGGTTTCCTATCAACGCTGTCTCTGCCTGGCTCAATATCTTTGAGACTAGAGTAACGCAAAATATCACAGCTATCGGTGGACCCTGTATGGCCCCAGACGGCCTTGGCTGAGCTTCATCACATTGCCAGGAACTTGTTGGCCACCAGAGAACCCTGTGGGCTGCCTTAGACTCATGCTTGTGCCTGCCGACAAGGCCAGGCCTCAATGGGGTTTGGGTGTAGGGGAGTAAGGATGGTAGAAGGGAGGCTCCCAACCTCACTCCCACTGTAACAAACACAGACAGGGAGAATACATCATGGCCTTGGAATGTCCAGAAGCTAAAGGTCATGGCCTGTATCTCTGATCAATCCAGCCCTGCTTGCAGCCCAAAGGACTCAAGGAATCAATGTAGTGTTATACTTGTAACCAATTCAAGAGTCACCGGTTTGCAAGCTTCATGGGAGAGGAATTGCAGGGCCCCAATCCTGGTCAATGCTCCATCTCCTCTTGAATAATTTGTTCATGCTGTGGCTCTAGGGTCTCATCCCACCCACAAAGCTCACAGAGAACTCGCAGCTCTCAATCTCCCTCCTAGTTTGTTTTTGGTCTGTCTTAAATTTACATGGGGGTGGTGCAGCATGGGAGGGCCCCTGCAACGTGTTTCAATCAGTGGTGTGCTGGAGCAAGCTTGTGCCGGCTGCTAAGATCCAATTGTGTACATCTCTTCTTAAATCCACGTCAGCTCTCCTATGACCTGAAGTCATTCATGGTGGGAGCATTTCACCAGAGAAATTGGTAAGCCTTACAAAGGTGTTTTTTTTTGTTTGTTTGTTTTGTTTTTGTTTTTTCTTTCTGGCTAACTAGTTGGTAATCATTTACAAGCACGTCACTGCCTCAGAACTTCTAAGTCTCAGCTATGTCCTTTATCTGTCCCTAGGCTTGGTGCCCTCCCTCATGCCTTTGCTCTGTTCACCACAGTCATCACCATGGCCAGCCCAAGGCAGACCCACAGACTTTTGTTTCATGTCTTCCTCTTACTTC
Source organism: Indri indri (assembly GCA_004363605.1). NCBI lineage: Eukaryota > Metazoa > Chordata > Mammalia > Primates > Indriidae > Indri > Indri indri. The sequence goes on from RJWJ010006118.1 coordinate 30,012, forward strand.
TCCTATAAAAAGCACAACAGAAGTTCTGACCGACTTCCACAGAGATCTAAGGGAAACTACACAGAACTGTGTCTTGGTCTCTTTATACTTAACACACATCGTATTCATTTCTGTTTAGCTGAAGTTCTCCCAAAATGGTATGTTCCCCTTCACCACCATTAGTCTGTGTGCTCTCAGAGTTTAAAACAAAAAGCAAAACAAAAGAACTCTTGCTTTGCTGCTTTATTTTTCTTGGGTTTTTATTTTTTTTCTCTGTCTCTCCCGCCCCTACCTTTGTGCCCTTATCCTATTTTACCACTTGCACTTTCCTTTATTTTATATTTCTTCCTATGGGCTCTCTTTACTAAATCAAAGACAGCAGCATGCTTCAGCTTCCTGTGATTTGAGTTATTGTACATCTAACACAGAATATAGAACATATAAAGGGAATTTTTAAAAGCTACAAAAACACACACCATGGATTGGAAGGAATGAGCTTTGAGACTAAGGCAGCATTTGCCCCCTTCTTCCTAAGGTAAAAAATTTATTGTTTAGCCTTAAAAGTAGAAGGCTGAAAAGACCATAGTTTGTTGGGAATTAAAAATCATATAAGTTTAATATTTTGTTATCACTTTTGTGATTACATTATTTCCATTTACAAAAAATAACAGATAAAACACTCTACTTCAACAAAATACCAGAAATGTATATGAATTTTGTATGTTTTGATATTTTAAGAACTAAAGATATCAATTATTTGTGTATTTTCACGGTTCCCAAAATTTTAAATTTAAAATATAAAATGAGTGTTGAATGTCCTAAAAATGTCAAAAAGTTAAATTATGAAAACTTATATAAAAAATTATCCATTTATCAAGGTAACTTCTTATGTTGTGGAAATGTGTTGTAGAAAATACTTTCTCCTTTAATATAATCAGCATATTTGCTATATTTTAAATAATATTCACTGTGACTGCATTTTTTAGTATTATAATTAGTTTGGTGAAATAAATTTCCAAAAATGACTTAAAACTTTACTTAAACTAATTATCTTTTAAAATGCATGAGAGCAAAATCAATAATAAACTAGGCGTAATGCATTGATTAGCTACATTATGATTATTACATTTGAAATAGCCACAATTCTGCCTTAACACTGCCCCAACCAAGGCCACTGAGAGGAATTTCAGAATGCTTTCTCATTTCAGTTCAATTTCTGCAAAACCTTCAAAACAATCCTTCAAATCACCATTGTGATCATGCCATCGTGCCTTTGGAATTAGTGTGACATTCCAAGTTTCTTTACAATCACCCCAATTCCATCTATCTCATTTTCATCTGTTCCCACTCTCATTTAGGTATCCTCTAAACCAGACACACTGAACTAGTTCTTATATAGTAAATATATGATAGTTGCGAGCTTTTCAGTAGCTTAATTGAGCTATACCCCATAATGTGAAGATCACCAGGGTAGATTTCAGATATAAATCATTCAGCTCAGTTTTGTACATGTGTATTCCTGCAGTGGGTTAGTCTAAAGGTGGAAAACTGATCCAAGTGGGGCCAATTAGATGCTTTCTTCTAAAATTCGAATCACGATTAAGAGAACTTAATTGAACTAGTTTTCCATAACGTAGGAAGCACAAATCTGAGAACTGCAGAATAAGCAACTTTCAACTGTCTTTGTTCTGAGAATTTAAAAGACTTGGTCTTCAAAATGAGAAGATACACCAAAACCTTTAGAGACACAGAACCAATAAAGCCTCAGAGTCTATCTGCCTGGTGTTCTTGGTGTTCTCCTCACAGTGTTGTGTATCTGCTGTTGGGTTTTGTGACACACCCCCAAATTCTCAAAATAAGTTCTTGTTTCAAACCTAGTTTTAGATTATTTCTATTGCTTATAACCCTAAAATCTTCACAAATACAGACTCTGATCAAGAGTTAAAGATGAAGAGGACATTGACAGTTTGGGAAGATAAATTTTACGTGTTTCAAGATTACATCACTAATACCTTTAGGTTGAATTACACGATAATTATTTACAGTATGTTTCATGACTGTCTTTATTTCCAAATCATCTGGTCCAATCCTTACCACTGTATTGATGTCTGTTGATGATTTTCTACTTTTATAAGGTAAGTTGTCACTGGAAGTTGTTTTCTCATTTCCCAGCTCCCCTTGCATGCAGCAATTTTTGCAAAATGAATACAAACAGAAATAATGTGCATCACTTCCAGAATAGGACCTATACACAGTTAGTGGGACTTTTCCATCTTTCATATTCCTATTTGCATGACTACATGCAGAAGACCCCCTAGAAATAGAGGAACCACAAATTGCAAGTGCCTGGGTTCCTGCCTCACTATGTGGGAGATCACGTGCTGCCCAGGAGCAGGTTTAGCGAATCTAAATCTACAAAAAGTGTTCTTCTGTTATAGGAAATGTAAGATAAATGAAAATGTGGGGATTTGTTTACCACTAAACTCACTGGACTATAGACTCCACAATGACTAGAATGCAGAAAGTCCACAATAAACATTCATTGATTAAGGGTATAAATCCATTGAACTAGAACTGTATGTTTATGTACTTGTCTTAGAGGAATAAATATTTTCTCTATTAATATATAGAAAGAATTACAGTTATCTCTTCCTGCTCCCAAGGCATTGTAAAATGACCCTTATTTAAGATTGTTACAGGGAGTTATATGGTGAGAAAACAGATGTAGAAAAATGTTATTTAAAGGGGAAGAGAAAATGCCAAATACCTTATTTTACAACCTTGCTGTAATTGTGCTACTAGAGATTTATGAATTTTAGTTAAGACTTTGTCCCCATGAAGGTGCTTATCATTGGATTTTAACACCTGGGGGGTGCCCTTTATCCATGGCTTTAGGATATAGCTTTCTGCTTTAAAAACAACAAAAAATTGATCTTATTTGGGGGAAGAGGAAATATAGGATTAGCAAATAGAGTCACTGTGTGGTAGGCTGCCTTGTCCTTGGTAGTATGCCACCTACAGAGTATCTGAGGGGTGTGGTGTTCTGATATTTGCAGGGATAGAGGGCTTCTAAAATAAGGGAGAAAAAAATAAACTTTGAAAGTGGAAAATGATGAAGGCAAAATTACATTCTATATAATTATTCCTAAATCTGACCTAATTCATCTCTCTCAAAATAAATTCTCTAATTATTTAAAATTTTAAAAATACAAAACTCATGTGAGGTATTTTTCCATTAAAATTAAAGGAACTTTTTACATTTCCTTTGAAATTGAAGCATTTCAAGACATATACAATTGGAAAGTAGCATGTTATGTTGAATAGTATATGATGACAATATAAACTTACTCAAACAAATGTAAAATGTTCCTAAAATTTTTCTAGAAATTTCTACTCTTAAAACAATCTTCTTATTTTTACAAGTACTTCAATGTGCTTTTAAATGTCTATTATATATTGTTTACACTTTTTATGGTATTTTATTACATGTCAGTTATAAAGTTGAAATGGCAAAAATACCTGGTTGAAATGAAATGAAAGCAGAAAGAGAATTTGTAGGTGGAATAGGCATTGTAATAAGCCTTTTTAATATCTCTGGCCATGAGTAGAAATGTAAATTCCTTATTTAGAAATCAAAAATAAAACCGACAGCACAAAATAGTCAAGAAGAAAATATCATTATCTACCAAATACATCAAAAATAAATATTTACCAAGTATATCAATTAGAGCTTGAGCAAATGATTTAATGATTAAGTTAATTTTATGCTTATTTTAAAAAGAGAACTCACCAAATCAACAAAATGGTTGGCTAAAATAAACTTTTTATTTTCAGTTGGATATATAATGCAAGTATGTATAGTTATGGAGGAACTATTTTTCTATGTATTCTCATTCTCTTCTATTTTTTGTCAATTATTGGGAACTAATGTGAAGAGCATTCATTATTTCCTTATTATCAATAAATTATAAATTGTTACACCTTGAGCTTGGTTTGGAAAAATGAAATTGAAATAAACAGAAAAAAAAGTGGATTTGCATATCCTTCCTCTATGCTCTATCTTTTCTGGGCAAGTAGTGATGATTTGGGTCTTAACATAGCAATCATTAATAAGTACTTTGAAAAGAGTAAAAAATTAAATAATGAACATTGAGATTATTATATTAGCTCTCTCATTAACTTTCTTTGTGACAGCAATCAAGGAATTAAATCTCTCTGGTTCTCAGGTTTTCCATCTTAAAATGGAGATTTATTTTTTTATCATATCTCAAGGGTTATTAAAAAACTAAAAAAAGAGAGTGTTATATAAAAGTCTTTTGAATATAACTATCTTTTACCCGTTATGCTTTGAGGTTTGGAGTAAATAATCTTCCCATTTTCTTTCCATCATGAAACTGTCTCAGGATCCTACAAAAAAGAAAAGAAGAAGAAGAAAGATAAAAAGCTAGGGCCTCACACACTGTAAGAAATCACCTATTCACCAAAAGAGAAGGAACTACCTCCTGAAACAGAACGTGTTGAAAAGCTCTTTTTAAAAGCTCTATTTAGAATACCATCTGGTCCCAACATGCTTCATAAAGCAAAAAGAGGATGATGGAGCTTGGCACATCTACAACTCTCTCCGGTAGTGAAGGAATGCTTGCCATAATACCCGCTAATGGGTGAATAGCAACCCGCAAAACTGTAGACAGCAAATGGGACCCAGTTCATTAGGCAATACCACCTAAATATAAATGGGGCCATGATAAATAGTATATCAAAACCAAGCAGGCTTATGATCATCAGTATGTAGACAACAATGTAAGTACCCACTCCTAGGATCTGAAGTAACAGACTCAAAGAAAAGCAACAGTACTGGAAGGATGAACAGATTGCTGGGCTGAACTACCATGGTGAGAGCCAACAGTGTAGTGCCAAAAAGACAGTGAGGACTGTTGTGCTACCTGGGTTAACACAGATATGATGCCAATGTGCCCAGTATACTTTTCACAATTATAATGGCATTTTGATTAGTATTAATAAAAAATAGGTAGAATTAATTATCTTAAGGAATCATGTTAATTTAATACTCTCTTTAAGGGGATACATTCTATAGGAGAATATATCATTTATCTAACCAGCCAATATTGGTATTTGTCTCACTATTCAAATCTCTCCAAGTGGAAAAAAGCCATCTTATGACAGGATTGTCAGATTGCCTTTTTTTTTTTTTTTTTTTAATGCTTCTCATTTCCTTTTTTTACTTCTTGTTAGTACTTTTACAAAATAAAAGTTCAGTCTAGGGGGGAGGGGAGGAGGGGACGAGTATTTGCACACACGAAGAGTGCAATGCACACCATCCAAGGGATGGGCATGCTTGAAACTCGGACTTGGTGGGGGAAAGGGGAGGCAAGGGCAACATACGTAACCTAAACATCTGTACCCCCATAATGTGCCGGAAAAAAAAAAAGTTCAGTCTTTAATGTCATAGAATCCTGAATTGTTGGATCTCCTAAATCCTTTGGGAAAATCTTATTGTCCACTTACTGTCATACCCTTGGCTAAGGTACACACCATATGTAGGAGCACATACATGTGTGCACACATACATACATAGGCACATACACGGTATGTCTCAGAAACACTGAGAAAAAAATCTTATAGTCAGATTATTGTGAACCTCCAGGGAAAGGTGGCTTAGTTTCTAAGTCATAGATGGCAGAATCATTTGATGTCTATAGACAATACTTTTCCTTGATTCATTCTGTCATTAAAAGCAACTGAAGGTATATAATTGGGACACTTGGAGGAATATCCAGATGCAGCATTCAGGGCAAGGTGTAGGAAGAGGGAGAATGTAGTAATGATAAATATCTTCATTTGCAGCAAAAAGTCACAGAGCAAAGATTTGCAAGTAGAAATGAATGCAGTGATTTATACTTTTTTGACAATGTGCAAGTGAACAAAGGAATGCAAACAATGAGAGAGCTGAAATGTCAGACAGCTATCTCATCAGACCTAGGCAAGGAATTTTCTCTAACATGCCAAGTTATTTCTTCGCTGAATTGGAGGGGGCGAGGAGGAGAAATATCTGTAAGTTTAATGTGACTGTTAAAAAACCTAATGGATATTTGTACTCCATTAAAACATTAGTGAAATTGGGGATTTTACTAACATTTCCTGTAGGCTCCACTTGACCCACCTTTCCTCTCCTCTCTCTTTTATTTCAACTCTACTTTATAGAGATTCATACAATGAAGAAGGTAATTAAGTAACAGGTTTTGGTTTTGATTCGAAAGGATGTTTTGAATGCTGTATAGTCAGGATTGGGTAGGCAGAGCTGCAATGACAGACAATTTCCAAAACTCAGTGGCTCAACATCTCAAATGTTTACTTCTTGCTCACACAAAGACTGCTACAATTCTCGGTGACTTCAGAACGGCAGTCCACATGCAGCAACTTAGTAATTCATGTTGCTTCCACCTTTTGGACTCACTATCTCAATATAGTCTTTCCTCTACCATTACTATAGTAGGCACACAGAGAGAAACTGAAAACTTGTTCATAAGTTCTTCACTGTCTCAACTAAGATGTGACAAACATCAGATCTTTAACTATTTCATAGGCCAGAATTAATCATAAGGCCTTGTCCGCCTCCTAGGGGGCTTCAAAAGTGCTCTTTCTGTGCATAGAGGGGGAAGAGAACTAGATATTAGAGAACCCTCAAAAATGGTTATCACACCATTTAAGACAGTGAGATTGTTTTATAAAATACGATTTATAACCTTAAAGATGATCTAAGCAAATATAAAGGAAGTTAAAGGGCTTGGCTACTTTTCTGTAACTTGAAGGACCCAGGGAAAACTTGCGAAGATTTATTTTAAGGGCAATTTGGTTAAATTCACAAAGGATAGCCAGAAAATTTAGACTAGAAAAGTACTTTCTATACGCAATGGTGGCCATAAAATGACAAAAACATAGGCAACTCAAAAATGTACACTTCTTCAAAGATCTCTAAAAACAATGTTTGCTTTCCTCTTGAAAAATTTCTATCTGCTTTTATAAATGTTACCTGAACAAGATCAGGCATTCCATATCATTTACATGGTGTCTTCTGGGCAGTTTATCAATTGCTTGCTTGCATTGGAAAACTGATTAGGTATTATTATGAATACAATTATTTTATTGCTTGCTGTGATATTTTTGTAACTAATAGATATCTTTATTTCCTTCTATATAATCTTGGAATATACTTTTATAATATTATTTACATATTTATTATAAGGACAAATCAGAAAATACAAACCATGACCTAATGCTATATTTTTAATACTCATACTTTGTGCATATATAATACAATAAACATCTTTATTCAAATGATGCCCTTCTTGGTCCGTTAATATGGTTAAATAAAAGTAGATAGTCCCATGTTTTAAGTGACTATTCCCGAGATAAGCAATGCATCACTTAAATTAGTACAAATGAGCTGATTCTATTATAAAGATATCAAAAGTAGAACATTCATATAACTTTTGGAATATAGTTGTATTAATAATTTAATAGTAAAATTAATCAAAATCTTAATGTAAGTATTTAGTTAACTAACATAACAATATTTAGCTCATAAGATGAAAATGGGAGTGACTAATACAAACAAGTTCAGGGGCTGTAGAAAAGTCTCCTACCAAAATGTATACTATGTAATGGGGCATCCTATCTTTGTTCTCTTTTCTGTCTTAGCCAATGGTCTTGAAAATGTAGGCAACATTCACTCTCTTCATTTTCAATTTGCTGTCAACACTCTCCGATCATGTCAATGAAATTCCTCGGACAACTGGCACCATTAACCTTCATTTTCATATCCACCGGACACTTTTTCAGTTGTTATCCTACAATGATCTCATTGTTGCATTACACATTTTGATATTTTCACACTTCTGGAAAACTAATCCCTTTTATTTTGTGATACAATAATTTCCTGATTCTTCTCCCAACCCCTTTAATCTTTTATCTTGGTTTCCTTTGTGAATGTCTGTTTTTTACCCTCCCATTAGATAGTATTGATTTCCGTAACTCTAATTTCTATTCACTGAGTCTCTGTTTTTAAATCTACCTTTCTCTTCCGGGTGATGTCATTTACCGCCACATTTTTAACTAAGACTATATGCTAGGGACATCCATATCTATGTATCTAACTCTAATTCGGCACCTGGATTTCATATTTTTGTATAAAACTGCTTGATGTACATATCTTTCTGGAAGTTCTCCAGGTCTTTGCAGTGAAATAAATTCACCTCATCTTATCCTCTAGAATTATGGACTTGAATCTTATCTTACATATTGGCACTACCATCCACACTGTTACACAAGATATACAAGTCATCCTAAATAGCTGTTTCTTATTGTTTACATCAATTAATTTCTAAGGCCTTACAATTTTACTTCCAAAACATTTCTCAAATCCATTGTGTCTTCTCCAGCCAAATTAACAATAACTTAAATCTGTCCTCAATATTTTCCTGCCTCAATTACTCCATTATCTCCTCACTCAACTCTCCAATGCTAGAATTCCTCCTTTCAATACGTGTTCTCTGATTATTTTATTACATGTGCCTGGAATATCCTTTTCCTAATTCCTTCCCAGTTCTTTTTTCATTGATTAGTATTCTTCCATTAATGTTCAGCTCAGGTGTCATTCTCTTTAATAGAGAGGAGACTTTCTGTCCCCTCTATGGGTGTTCAGGCAATCCTGTGCCTGCCAGGTCCGTTTATTCATTCCTTTCTTCAACTCATGATGCTGAACATATTGTATTTAACATTTTCTTTATACCTCTCTCCTTTACAGTGAGTTGCTACCTCCTTAAGGGCAGAAATCCTTGGAGACACAAGGTAGTGATGTCTAAACAGAGCTAATATTATTTTGTGTGAAATCTAAAAAAAACTTGTATGGAATCACTATTTTCAATGGTAATTATATTCATAGGTCATGCAAGTACTCAATACCAACACTAGGTTAATACATTATTCTTTTACAAATAAGCTATAGTGAACTATGTATCTAAATATTTATTATATCAAATAGTGTATGATTCAAGATTAGACAATAAAATTTTATTTACAGCATACTGATAAATACACTAGGTAATTGATATTTTTTCTGTAGGTATGAGAATTTACACCTTCCACAAGGTTCAAAACGGATCCACAGCATGCAACAATGCATTTCAGGGGAATTTAACCACGAAGAGAAAGAAATATTTTTCTTAGGAAAAAAAAAATGTTTTTTTAGAGTAACGAGAAATATTTATAAGATATCTTTCTCATGAAAATCCAAGAATAATATTTATAAATATTCCATACAAGTTTCTTTTAGATATCATCCTCAAATAATATTAGCTCTGTTTAGACACTACGATCCTGTGTCTTCAGGTTTTATTTTATGAAGAAGGCTAACAGATGGAGCTGCCACTTTGTCCTAACAGAGATTTTCTTAATTTCACAAGAGGTAGCCAGAAAATACAGACTGGAAAGATGCCTTTTCTGTACACCCACTCAATAGTAGCTGTAAAATGTCAAAGGAAAAAAAAGTAACTAAAAAGTTTTCACTTTCTGAAGCCCCATTTGCTAAACCACTAGCATTACTTTGTCACTCTCCTCTTTGACTTTCATTTTCCCCGTTTACAAATGGTACTGCGCAGGCCAGAGACTAAACAACACTTCCGAAATATCTTCTTTACAGACTCTCCCCTGCTCATTTTTACTCCAACATTGATTAGCTAATGCTTTAAGTGAGAAGAGTCGGTTTTCCTTTCTTTTGATTTGTTGTAAGGGTTTAAGGGTTTCATTTTATCTTAAATTTTTAATAAAATTATTTATGTGCATTTTGTAAGTACAAATTTGAATATATAAGCCATAAGTTAATTATTGCATTTTCAGTCTTTCCACTTCTTGGGAATATGGTACAATAAATATCTTTACTGAAATCATGCCATACTTGGGAAATTTATGTTCATCAAGAAAATTATAGAATAAACATAAGTAACATTATCAATAAATGTGTCATTCCATTTTAGTATAGTTTTTTGCAGTATAATCAAGTTGATAAATTATTTGGTAGCTAAGTTCACAAAATTTTTAATGAAATGTTCAAAATAAGATAGATAAAAGACAAGATAAAACTAGATAAAAAATAAGAGCCGATATCAGAAACCTGCTGTATTATTTAATACAAGGAATGACTATATGTAACAATTTAAATCATAGCAGTGCTTCAATGAGAGAAGCTTCTTTCTGTCTGAAGAAGTAATATTCTAACAAGATTTGTAGGCTGTTATGTCAGCTCTAGTCCCTCAAGGTACACAATTCCTAAGATGTGGTCAAGGTACACAATTCCTAAGATGTGGTCCTTGTTCTTGTGACCCAAGAAAGTTTCTGAATTCCTCACAGCAAGATAGAAAAATGGAAGAAAAACTGCCATGGTTACATGTAGCTTCCTTTTAAGACAAGTTCTTAAATCTCCCACATAAAACTTCTTCAATCTCATTGGGTAGGAATTGGTCACATGGTCTGATCTAGAGGCAGAGGAGGCTGAGAAATGTCCTTCGACTGGGTATCCATGAGCTCAGATACAATCCAATCCAGAGTTTCTAGTACAAGGGGAAAATGAAAGAACAGATGTTGTGAACAACTACAAGTTTGTTGAACTTAACTTTTAAATTAATATTTATAGAATCTGCCCTCAGGCAATTTTTAATATTTCATATTTCAGAATCTATTAAGGTAATGAAAAATTTCACCAGAATCACAACTAAGGAATTGTTTTACTAGGTTAAATAATTTTTTGAAGTTCACGATTATATTCTATGGGTCAAATATCATATTGTTTATTGTTTGATGAATTCATTGCATGATATATATTATTGAGAACACTGGTGGATAATCGCATTGGATGTTGATTAATTATTACTACATTTTTGAAGAGATATCCTTGGGCAACATAGGAATTATACAGATGGTATACTACTTTTACAAAGTTAAAATAAGGATGCTTTAAAATGCTAAAGGCCTTATGTTGGCTAGGGCTTTGTAGAGTGGGATTACCAAGAAATTGCTTCACAATTATTGAAGGATATTTCAGTTTCATTTACTGGAGGTTCCCTATAATGTATTTTACTGTGTTCATTTTTGTGCCTTCTGCGACAGTTTAGCCCAAGGGAAAATAAAGATTTTCATCAACTTCACAATAATAACCACTCTCATTTTTCATTATTGTTTGTTACATCCTTACAGCCACTGTTAAAGAATTATTTGTATTAATTTTACAGACATGAACTTGAGACTCAGATCTGTTAAATTAACTAACAAATAAATTGCAAGACTCAAATTTAAATCATGAACTGATGGACCTCAATGGTGTTTTTGCCGGAGTGTTGCTTCCAGAAGACATGAGGCTCTTTCTTATTTTTTGTTAGGCCTCATCTACACTAGAACAGACAAAGTTTTAATTCCGAGAAGTTCCACCTTGTCTTATCCAACACAGTGTTTGTGTAATAGGGACTACTTTTTTTTTTTAAATATATTAATCTGTTTTCTCACTCACATTTCTTTATACATATTTCCCTTCTAGTGATTCAGAGCAAGTGGTATGTCAGAGCTGGCTTATGGGAGCTGATGATTAAATTTTCAAGAATCTTGCAAACTAGTTGTTGAATGGAGGCATTATTAAAAATTAAATTCTATGAATTTACAACTAAATAAATTATATTAAAAACAAAGGTAATATTCAAAACTCATCCCTCTTAATTATTTTACTACATTTGATTAATATCTATGTTTTTAAGGTTACTTACTACTACTGTATCTCTGTGGTAGAAATACTATGTGATGGTGTGCCACTTCTCATCTCTTTCCATCTCTGAGTTTAATGATGTCACGTCAGCCAAGTGGGGAACATGGTATTTACACAACAGAAATAGGCAATCACTACAAATTAACACACCACCCCTGCTCCTACACACACACACACACACACACACACACACACACACAGGCAAGTTGTTAAATAACTACCGGCACACCACTGTACAGATGCATCTATTGACCTCAGAGAAAGTTAGGATTGTTAAATACGGAACACAAAAAGAAAGGAGGAAAATCATAATAGTTTTTTTTTTGCATCTTTAGGGTAACCATAGTCTTAATAGCTAGGTGTCGTTGAAAGAAAAATACATTTTCTAAACTCCTCACAGTCATAACATGTGAAAATCCAGGGCTTATGATTTTGAAGGTCAACCAAAAACCACTGACAGAGAGAACTCAGACTGTGATGTAAGGGAACCCCTACCCAACTAGAGAAGGAGTGAAGAGGCTTCTGTGTTGGTGGAGAGAGGTGCTCAGGTAAAGGAAGAGGTGGTGTGAGGAAGTCAGGCCCAGTGTCTTTGCTTCCTACCACTACATGTCAGGGTGAAATCTCAAATATGTTGATGTAGGGAATGGGGTATGTCTGCTATCAAATTAAATTAAATAGGTATGGAGTGTGAAGAAATGCAAAGCACTAGGGATAGTGTTCCGCCGTCCCAGTGAACAAGGCACGTAATCTGTCCTTGTGTCCATTAACGCATCATGATAAGGAGTGACAGAGCTGCCTAGTGGGGAGAGGTATCTAAACTTGCACTATCTAATATGGTAGTCACTAACACATGTGGCCATCGAACACTTAAAATGAGGCTAAATTAAGCTGGGCTATGGTTGTAAAATACATGCTGTGTTTTAAACACTTAATAAGAAAAAAGAAAGTAAAATATGTCATCAATAATCCTTTACATTGGTTAATGTTGGTATGATGATATTTAGGCCATATTGTAAAAAATAAAATATATTAAATAAGTCATTTTCACCTATATCTTTTTAGTTTTACTTAACATGGCTCCTAGAAAATATCAAATAACATATATAGGTCATATTTGTGGTTTGAATTATATTTTAAAGAAGAGTGCCAATCTAGATAGATGATCCTGATTGAGTATCCCTCTCACCTGTGTTGTGCAGGCCTAGAAATTTCTTTGTTTTCTGGTGGAGTGGTATGTAGAACTAACAAACAAATGAGGAGATGAGCAGAGTATTTAGATGAGGAAGATTGCCAAGGACAGAGGTCTCAAACTGAAGGCAACAGCTGGGTCCATTGGCTGAGTCCAGAGCATTGAATGCAGCCTCCATCTGAAGACCTCAATGAGTCTTTGACATCACAACTGAATTCAGCAAGGACAGAGCTTGATGTGAGAGTTAAGCAGGGCAGAGTTCACCAGAGGAGAGCATGGGTCACAATCACATTCCTAAAGCTGTAAATCTTGACCTAAGCCTTTCATCTCCTTGCAGACAAGAGAGCACATAAGCTCAACTCACTAACTGGTGGCAGTAATGCTCTGGGGGTCTTGACCAAAACAGAAAAATAACTGTATCCCTATATTCTTTTACATTTGTAAGATTCAAACACAAATGTCTCTTTCAAGAGAAATAATCTCAATTTTATGTTAATCGTTTCTTTTTATTTGAATTATAATCAATTTCTTTGATACCTAGATTTTTAAAAAGCATAACAGAATGATAACTTCAGAGTTTTAGTAAAAATCCACTTTCAAGTGACATTTCATCATGTTGGCATCTAGAATCATAATAACCTTCCAAGATCAGATATTATATTGTCTACTGATTTGTATTCATAAATTTGGTAAGTTCTATGATCATTAAATTGATCTTAGAACTCTTGTTTAAAATTTCTTTGGTGTATTGAAAATATTATTTAATGATATGGGAATCATTCTATGGTTACACATTAATGAAATAGTATAATATTTCCTGTCTAATTTCAAATATTGATTTGTATTTGATGATTTCCACATACAAATTAATCATTTTCTTAGTAGGAATATCTTTATCTTCAGAAAACACTGTTTTTTTCTATCCCCCACAAATGTCTAATTTTTATCTTTGTAAATTTATTTTTAAAATAATGTGATAGAAATTTGGGGCATTTAACAGGCATGACTTAAGACAAAACCTAGTCTTATTATTTTGATACATATGAAAGAAAGATATGATCTCTGAGCCTTCTTTACAAATCATAATACTGTTATTTTAGACCCAAATATATTGAAAAAGTATGAAAAACTAAAATTAAGTAAATTACCTATTAATTGTCATCAACTGTGCTATTGTTATGTAAATTTAAAAATGAAACAAATTGAGATGCAAACTAAAATAATCCAGAGGCCTCTGGGTTATGGTTTATACAGTTAATAAAGAGAAGAATTGCCAATGAGATATCAGTGAATCAGAAGACGGGGATTTTGTTTGCTAATCTAAGTTTCAGGGGGATAAAGGAAAGCATGGGAGAAATCAAATCATTTCAAGGTGCAGTATTTTGTCATTAATTCATGCAAATGTATTCTGCATTGCCTTGGCTCGGGATAAAAAATCTGATGCCCTAGGCAAGGGACTATATTACTTGTTATTCCCTGCATCTCTTCTATTGAACAACTATCAGAAAATTTGAGATGAATTTTGAATGAGCATGGGAGAAGCAGTTATTAAATCTTGAGAACTGCATAAAAAACTCCATAATTAATAATTTAGCTTTTCAGAAGTATATTTATATAAAAATAAAAATTTAATAATTTTTTAAAAGTTTCCTTTTTAGTTGATTGAAATATTGTTTTTGGTGAATAAGATTATCAAACTACTGTCACAGGAATCGGTCTCAGTGCTAACAACGAGTATTCTTATATTTTCACAGTTCTTGAATCCTAAATTTTGGGAGCCATACCAGGATTTACTTTTCTATGAATACAAGAATACTCACTACTCCCCAACAAAAAAAAATGTTTGAAATAGTTTTCAGAAAGCTCATTTAAATCCCAATATAAGTTAATGTAAAGTGAAAATACTTAAGCTTTGGGAAGGCACAATACTTTAAATTATTCCAAACTCCTAACAAAAAGCAAAAAGGATCCCATACATACTATCCACTAAATGGAGTAGAAAGAGCCCAACAAACGGCTTTAAACAACAAAATTGTGAGTTTTTTTATATGTGTAAATAGTATGATCTTGAGCAAGTCACTGAGCTTCTCTGAACCTAGATTCCTTCTATGGGAAAAGAAAGCAATAATTCCTACCTTATGTACTTCTATTTGTTGTGAGATACACATAGGGAAATATATATGAAAGATATTGTAAATTTTATATTGTGTTAATGTTTGATCATCACTGCACCATAAATTTACATGGTTCTTACCTGTTTTAACTCTTAGTGGGTTTTCAAGCAAATACCTCTAAAAGATTTAAAACAGAACTTACATGACTGGGAACCTGGAATATATCAGGATGTCTCTTCCCTCTTCCCTCCCCTTCACTTTACTTCCCTTTCTCACATTTTAGAAAGGAAACAAAAGAATTTAATCAAATTTACTCAAATAGAGAACAGCAGAAGGGGTTTTCCCTGTATTAGAGATATAACTTGAATAAAGCAAAATTATAAGAGAAATTAAAGAGAAGAATGAGTATCTGGAAAAGACAAAGACATAGGAATGAATATGGTGTTCAGTACAGGAAAAGTAGACAAATTTAATGTCAAAAAGTGAAAGAATGGATGCTAGAAAAGACTAAACAAAAGTGTTTTATACCCATCAGATTCCAAAGAATGGTTCTACGTTGATTAACATGAGGAAATAAGGACATTTCTTA
This sequence comes from Indri indri, assembly GCA_004363605.1. Lineage (NCBI taxonomy): Eukaryota > Metazoa > Chordata > Mammalia > Primates > Indriidae > Indri > Indri indri. The sequence goes on from RJWJ010006118.1 coordinate 45,710, forward strand.
TGCAACAAACAGATTAATAAATAACATTAGTCACAAATGGAAGATTTACCTGAAGTTCTAGTGTTATGGTCCTCTATTAACTCCCACGTCATATATATACTGAAGACATGTATGTCTATGCATCTATCATCCCAAGTTTTTTTCTCTTACCCCAAGTTTAAATTTTAAGAAGTAATCCTTAATTTTTTTCACTTGTACATTCACAGACTTATAATTCTCTTGCATTGCCATAACTTCAAGGGGGATATTTGCATCTATGAAAAAAGAAAACTGAGAGCTCCATTCTTTCCTCTACAGCTGGTTTAACTGATGAATTAAACCATGAGAAATCTACACATATACACCATTTGTTTCATTGTTGTTCTTTTATTCATTCTGCTTTCCTGGCCTTTCTATAGCCCCTTACCCTTAGCCATTTTTAAGGTGTGACTCAAGTATCAATCTGCAAACAGCCCACTTTCAGGGCAGACATGTCAACCCTTCTACATGATTCCTGAAATCCATTCAACTCAGCTAGGAGAGGAAGCACCCTATTACACTTAAAATCTTTCTCTAAGAAACCTCTTTGTCAACTGGTTTTGCATTTATCCCCTTGAGGTGGGCGATGATTTGATGAGGGACTTCTGTGGTTATGAAACTCTATCCACATATCTAATCCACCAAAGTGATGTGGATAATAGGCTTTCTTCTACATATTTTTGAAATAACATATTCTTGGCATTTCTCTCTCCAACCCAGCCTGGTATTTAAAAGTATAGTGAAAATAAGTAGGAGAAACAAATGAGCAAAGAAAAGTCCATGAGATTACCAAGGTCTACAAATCAAACAATGGCTGTGAAATACAAAGCCAAGAGTGGCTCCTGTAATGACTGTCAAGTTGAAGGCTGGAGAAAAGATCAGGACTCTTAAAGGACAAAATAGCTCGAGGCAAAAAGAAAGTAACTACCTCAAGTTCAAGACTGATGTGTAAATTACAATCGTATGAAGGAATGATTATTCTCCTTTATTGGGGCCTTCGTTTGCCATTTTCACCCTCACAACACCCAACACAGTTATGAGAATCTAGTATATTCACAACAAATATTTAGTGACCTGGACTTAATGAAAATAAACACTTAAAAAAAGGCAGTAAAGGCAACAGAGTGAGACTCTGTCTCAAAAAAAAAAAAAAAAAAAAAAAAAAAAAAAAAAAAAAAAAAAAAAAAAAAAAAAAAAAAAAAAAAAAAAAAAAAAAAAGCAGTAAAAATAAAATCTTCGAGAGGAAAAATAAGTTGGCAGTTTCAAAACATTTAAACTATGGGTTGTTATCGCTTGTTTTTTTCTTATCACAAACTCAATTTGTGCTGCAATGAAAAGGTCTGAAGTCAAAGGAGCATGCATAAATGGAATTTGGACAAGTGTTCATATTCCTAAAAAAGGTTTAGGAACACATCTGAGAAAATTACCGATCTACCCAAGTTTCAGCATTTTAGTAGAAGTACTAAAATTAAACTAATAAATTATTTCAAATCAACATTTTTTACTCTAAAATTTAAAAATAAATTGTCACTAAATGATTTCTATTGCTCGAAATTAAAATTTGATTACTGTTTATTAAATTAATGGGAATATAGTTGATGTGCCTATGTTAAAAAATATTATATAAAATATGTTATTTTCCAAAATATTGTATTTTAAGAAATATTAATTCTAAATATAAGTTATGCTCTCCCCTTTATGTAAAAGCTCAAGATATATAACCAGGAATGTTTTGAATTCATCATATAAGCAGTTATAGGAAATGATGCACATGACAGTTTCAAGGGATGGCATACACTACTCTATGTATAATAGTATGGGAATAATTAACTTGGTGATAGGAGTTCAGTTTTTGGTTATATGCATATTAAAGATAATTTTGATATTGATGTTAAAATATCAGCCTTTATAAATGAGCATTTTATTTGGGGGAATTTTACTTAGGCTGGTATGTAATTGTATGCTTGAACTTTTTTCAAATAATGTCCGTCAAGTGGCCTAGAAATATATACTAACTATGTCAAAAAATTAAATAGCTTTCCTATTAATTTTACTTTGTAAATTTAAAAAAAATCAACAGTTATATAAATTAACAAATACATGTCATGTGAGTCTACTAACAGGTCTGAATAACTCAGAGTTGCATCCAAGAATTTTCTTTGATAGCAGATTTATATGGTATTAGAAATTCTAAATATTTAAACTGTGATTCATTCTAAAACAGACTGAAAGCAAGTTCAGAGTTCCAGCTAAATTTTAGCAATAGCTTCGTATCTTTAAATGATCATGCTTTCTCATGCAGAGAATACTAGTCAGTGTGTTGTTAGGAATTTAAAATATACACATCCATAGCTTATTTAAATATATATATTATAGCAAATTTAAATTAATTTTGATATGAATTTTATTATATTATTAAAATCTATAAATATATAAATTATACACATATGTGTAAGGTAAAACCCTATTCTAAATACTCCTACACTTAAAATGATATGTGTTCATAGACAATTCAGATAATTCTAAACAATAAATTATTAACCCATTTTTAAATTAAAATTAAAAATTAATCATCTTATTCAAGATATTTGAGGTTAAAACCGCAAGAATACCCCACTACAATACTACTTTATATCTCGTATTTTCAGATTTTTATAGCTTTCAAGTTGCTTTCATACCTACTGCCCATCTGAGGACAATCACAGAGACCAGTTCATGTTCTTCCCACTGCCCAGACCAGAGTCTGGCACATTCTATTCTTTCAGACAATGTTTATGGAATTCACATAAAAGAATGAGTAGAACAAAAAGAAGTGACTTTCTGGCACAATATCCTGCAAGAAGGCACCTATTTTTATTCCCATTTTATAAAGAAAAAATGGAGGCACTGAGAGGTTGGCTGGCTTTGACAGGTGTTTTAGTAGAGGAATAAAAGTCAGTTTCATTCCAAGGTTCAACTGTCCAGTGAGTAGGATAGACAGTGGCCTATTTGCATAAGAGACTGAGGAGGATTCTGGGAAGGAAACTATCCTAGGAAAATGGAGAATAAATTTTCCGTAAGTCATGGGCAAGAAAAACACCACCACCAGCAAACATATAACAATAGTTCATAAACATTTATTATATGCCAGGCACAACAATAACAAGAGTTTATCTTCATTTATTAGGTACCTGGAACTAAATGACTTCTAAATTGTACCCCCATATAATCTTCACTACAACCTTGTCAAATAGATGTCAAAGGAAAGCACCAATTTTTTGGAAGATGTGCCTATAGATTAGACAGTTAATTGTGACCTTTGATAGGAAACTGGTCAATGCTCATTGCTGTCCCTTGTGTGCTGGACAGCCACACCTACAGTATTCCTGCTGGGTGGAGGAGGCTGGTTGTACCTCTACAAAGCAGATTCTGATAGTGTCCGTGCTGGAAATATTTGATATGGCTCTGCTCAGAGAGTTACAAGGTCTCCGCTGGACAGAAGCATACTGTTTTATCAAAATTCTAAGGGGAGAATATGTAAGTTCCAGTTTGAGTGAGACCAGTTTACACCCTGTGGCACATTGGAAGTCTTTGTCAGACATCTTAAAAGTCTATGACTTCTCAAAAGTTAACTTTAGACTGTGACCCCTTATTTAAGGCACTAAATTTAGTGGGCACAAGCTCTTATACCCCTAACACATGGTTGCTAAAAGCTAGCATTTCAGCCTTTCCATTAAGTCAAAAAGCTCCAATTTTCACTGAAAGAATTCTGAAAAAGGAAAACAGCCAGTATTCTTTTCTTTTTTTTCTGAAAAACTGAAAAGTACACTTAAGGAGATTAAATAAAAGAGCACAATGATAAAAAAGTGAGGTGTCTGTGGTTACTCCTAGTTATTTTTTAGTCCGAAATTTTGCTGTTTTCTTTGCTCTATCAGCTCCTGTACAGAAAGTTAGGTATAGCTGCTGCTCTTACATTGTGTCCTGTGACTTTCATCTGTCTATTTATGGGACGGGGGCAGGGGGAGTGGTGCAGCTACAGTGATATCAAATTGAGTTAACCTAACTTTCCTAAGGTCAGTCTTTGTTTGGTTACTGGTATGCAGAGCCTCAAGTGACAGATTCAGGGAACCCATATTTATACTTAAATGAATTGCATTAGGAATATAAATACCCATATGACAGTGGAAAACTCCTTCAAAGAAAATCAATTTTTATGGCTCTATAAAGGTTGATTTAAAAACATCTGCCTAGATTCGGATAAAAGGAACATACACACACCAAATCCTGTCTTTGTTGTTTCTTACTTTGTTTTATTTTGTTTGGTTCTGTGTTGTTACAACACAGGGAGTAGGCGTCCCTTGGGACCAATCCCAGGAGAGAAATGTGCACACCATTGCAAAAGATTCTCCCTTTCTCTCCCCTTCTAAGAAAAGGATTCTTCATAAGGTAGAATAAAGACTGTCATGGTTATACTAAGGGGAAGTTTAAGAAAAACCCAAATGGAGAGTCCACGTGTTATTTTGTTAAACCTATGATTTAAACATTTTGGGAAGATTTTTGATGAGGTCCAACAGGATGCTATTGCCGAGGAGAAAAAAGATAATGTATTGGCAAAAAATTTTCTCCTCTGCAGTGTCCTAAGATGCTGTTATTGGTCGTTTTTCATTCAGTGTGAATGGGGCTTCACTATTGCATTCTGGTATGGAGATAGATGATGAAATACTTAGGCTAAAGTTTGCACATCATTTATTTCTCTATTGAAGGAATTTCAATTCTCTAAGCTTTTTTATTGCACTTTGGAATTCAAATGGGATCACCACACTGAAGTGAAAAACATTAATCAAAATAACTTAGAGGAATAAAATGTGACATAAAATCTGAACATAGTTGAGAATTTAAAGTCATTCTGTAGAGAAGGGTGAGAACAAAAATAAGTTTTGAAAAAATTACCATAAAGCCTTGCAAGTAAAATAAAGAGTGTTTTTGATGGAGCTTCAAGGAATAATCACGTTTTTACTTAAGATAAGATTCCATAAATTCTTATTTTATTACAATACTCACTTTTATGACAAGAACTGGATGTTACACAGATACATAACTTGAATTTTTTTTCAATTGTTACCCGATGTTTAAGTACTGCAATACTTAGCAAAAATTGATTATAGCTGATGACTTTATGCTGTTAGTCACCCCTGATGTGGCTGAAAAATATGAGAAGTGCTACTAATTAAAAACAAGATTTGGTAAAAGACTCCAGGACCAAAAGTATCCTTTTGGGGGGAAAAATACCTACTTGTTAGATCGACAAAGAGCAGAGAATTTTGTAGAGGTAACCTGGCACTCTTTTCCCCCAAAATAATGAATGTCAACCTCTTTCCACCAGATCTCTGGACTTCACTGAGCTTTTATCTTCACCAATATGAAACCTGTTGTGTGCCCAAGTTACATTATTGTTTTAATATTTTAGTGCCAGGAGAATGACATACAAACTAAATTGGCTAACTAGATCACACAAAGGAATTTCATAATTTTAAAAGAAATAAATAAAAAGATACTATAGGCAATACAACACTATAAATTGGTGGTCACAATGATTAAATCCCTTGTACTGTGTTCACTTTAAATGAAAGAATGCATAATCGTTTCTCCTAACTCCCATACAATCTTGCTGGGAACACTTAAGCCTGCCGAGATTGGTGGTAACACTGATCCCCTGTTGTGGGGAATAATTAAACTTTAGTAAATTACTCTAAAACCTTATAAAAGCAAACACCAGAAGCTTATAAAGAAGGAGTGTAAACTACAAAAAAAGGGGGTGGCACTTACTGGGGTTGCTTTTCAAGCTGCTGTAGCTAAATTAGAAGACTTAGATGGAAATTTTAGCTACTTTTCTATTCAGTATTATTTCACATGTAATTACTTTGATCATTTTCAATTAATATAAGTGAGTGGTGCCTCTCAAAGCAATTTCAGGGTATTGCTTGTTTAATGTGCACTAAAGACCAAAAAAATCTTGTCTAAGTTATATTATAAAATGCCCTAAAATGATGTTACTAGCACTCCTAGAACTTTCTCAGAGTGTTCTCGTTCATTGAAATATCTCCTGGAACATATCCTTCCCTAGATAAAATTCTAAATACATTTGGAGAAGGGAAGATTATAGAATGTGGTGACATGGGATAATACATTTAATTGGATCTGTCTGACATCGAATTGAGAATTGTTGCTCATTTATAGCTTTGTAAGAATCACTGGTGGGTAAACAAATATGATTTTTAAATCTTGAGTTTATAGCTATATAATAATCACTGTGTAAACTGATGCTAAAAATTGTCAAATACTTAGAAGAATTCATCAAACAAAGGAGAGATGGGGTCTTGGAAATAAAATAGTGAAGCTAAATAAGAAAAACATATGTAGATATTACATTCAATCCAATTTCAAACATCTACTTGAGAATAATACTAGACAGGTCTACAATCTAACAATTCTTTAATTTTTAGCCTCACACTCACACTCCATACTTACTCCAGATTTTATACTTTTATTAAAGAAATAGAACAATGCTATTGACAATTTAAATTTTGTACTTTAAACAATAAAAAGCAAATACGTCATTGAAGAAAATAACATTAGTGCTGTAGAGAAAAACTTAGGGAATTCTTCCAGAATTAAAAAAAAAAGAGAGAGGATGGGGCATTAAAAATGCAAATGATAAGAAAGAATATAATCAATATTCTTGATGAAACAACAAGAATAAATATAAGTATATTTCAAGATGTAAGAGAAGAAAACGCATTTAAGATGAGACAACATCTAAGACAAAAAGGATCAGAAAGGGACTTTTGCCTCCAGAGTGTAAATGGAGTAGAATGTAACAGATATCCACTCAACTGGAAACAACTTCCAAGCCAATACACCATAAGCATCATATGCATAAAGTTATTGGAGAGCTGATGAAGCAAGGAGAACAAAAAGGGTTGATTCCAGAATGAGATGACCTTTTTTATCTGCTTTCTCTGAGGGTATCTTCTCATTCTGGACATAGACAAGAGACCAAGAATATGGGCTTATAATGAGCTGAATGCTCCCCACAAGGGGGAAAGCAACCAGCAAAAATGTCAGTAGTCTTGCAAAGCAAGAATATGAAACTTAGGGGGCTTTGAACCCATGGCTTTTTCCTTTTCAATGTACTTTTGAATGCTGAAGAAATAAACCAGAGCCCTTTTTGTTAGAGTACTGTTACTGCTATAAAACTACCACAAATTTAGTGGCTTAAAACAACATAAATTTATTATCTTACAGTTCTGGAGGTCAGGTATTTATAATTGGTCTCCCTGGGCTAAAATTAAGGTGACAGCAGAGTTGCATGGCTTTCTTGTGGTTTTAGAAGAGAATTTGTTCTTGTGCCTTTTCCACCTTCTAGAAGCTGTCCACATTCTTTGGCTCATAACCCCCTTCCATCTTCAAACTGAGCAGTGGCTGGCTGAGTCCTTCTCAAGATGCTATCACTCTGGTTCTGACTCTTCTCTCTTTCCTAATTAAGGATGGTTGTGATTATATTGGGCCCATCTAAATTATGCAGGCTAATGTCTTTATCTTAAATTTAGCTGATTAGCAATCCTAATTCCATCTGCAAAATTAATTGCCTTTTGGTTACATAACATAATATATTCATGGATTGTGGTGATTAGGAAGTAGATATCTTTGGGAGTCCATTATTCTGTCTACTATAACCTTTGAAAATTATAGCAGAGTTTTTCTGCTGAGAAGACAAAGATTAAATTGAGGGCTTTCAATGAAGACATGCCCTGTAGAATACTCCAGGCTCTCCAGTGAAAACTCAAAAGTAGGCTGTATCTCAAAAACAGAGGCCAATTAGAGGTTGACTGAGCCTTGTCTGAACTGTAACTCAGCCCAATATCTTAGTTTTAAGTTATCAGCCTCCGCTCTGTCCATCTAACAGAGAAAAGGGAGAACTCTCTCTAGGAGAAAATAACATCTTCTTGAGCATCTGTAATTTTTAGATAGTATTTCTCACATTCATTCAAAAATTACTAGTCATGTTAAGAGAGAGTGCTATATGACCAAAAACCAAAAGGGAAAAAAATAAAACAGAAACACAGATGATCTGGACATTGGAATTAGCAGACAAAAACTTTATAAGTAAAATGTGATGAAATAGATGAAAGGGGAAGACAATTACCAGTGAATTACGATTTATTTTTTAAAAAATTAAATAGAATTCTATATAAAATTTAAAAATAGAGTATCTTAAATTGAGAATTTGTAGACAATTTACTGTAGAAGACAGTATTAGTTAACTGAGCTACAGATTAATAGAAACTATCTAAATTCTCTAAGCAGATTGAGAAGAAAATTTCCTTTAAATTAAAGACATTTTAGACAAATAAGAAACAGATTTCATTACTGTACTGAAAAAAACACTAGAAGAAGCTGTTATGGAAAGAAGAAAATAATCCCAGATGAAAAAGCAGAGTGCAGGAAAGAATAGACATTAAGAAGGAGAGAAATTTGTTGATAAGTATAAAAAAACCATAAATGCATACTATAGCATAAAAATAAACATTTTAATCACATTAGCAACAAAATGAAAATAATGTTTGAAAAGAAATGTAAAGAACCTCTATAAAAGTCATTTTGAAAGTAGTAAATTTAGAAAAATAGAAAGATAAAACATTCTTTTGGGACAATATTTAACATTTATTATCATAAAAATGACTATTTTCCATTTAAACATAAAAATAATTCTTTGTAAATCAACCAAAAGAAAAGAAAATCAATCTTATAACATAAAAATCCTTATTTGCAAGGGTCAAGCATAATTAAGCATAGCATAAATTAAACATAGTGTGTTCCTTTTGAGGTAATGTCACTTAAAATGTTCCTTGAGTCATGAAATAAAAGACGTTGTATGGTTTTAGGTATCAATGAGATACACAACTCTTTAGACAGAATCACCTATTTAGGATGAGAAATTATTAAGCCTTATCTATTCTACTTCTTAAATAATTCTTTCCAATAGCTTATTAATGTTATACTAACTTAGTATAATCTGTCAGTTCCTTAACGATGAGGAGATGAAAAGTTGACACTGTTTGGGGAGAGGAGTTTGGACTTCCTTAGCATTTTTTGATCTGAGAACCTCATGTGCGTTTACCAGAACCCACCAGGCAGAGGCCATCCTCATTGACTGGGGTTCCACATTCAGTAAGAACACCATTCATCCCGCAGCCTTCTAATGAATTGCAAACTTACAACGTGCCCTTCCCAAAAAAGCGGGCAATGTTGGAATTTTGGAATTCCAACCCCCATTTCACTCCCAATTCCATTTTCAGTGACTCAAGTCTATGTAACACTGGCTCTTTTGAAATGGTTTAGTTTCTTGTCTTTTCTCTCCTTGAGACATTCTCCTCTTCTAGGAGAAAGAGGTGAAAAATTAACAATTCTCTCAGAAAGAGATGATTGTTTTATAAATAAAACATCCAAAAGACACAAAACATGTTCATTTAAAAAGACCTTATGCTTGCACTATTTTTTTCCTTGCCTTTGAAATAGAAGATAAAAAGGTACATGATTTACTTTTCATAATCCAAATGTTTGTGCTGCCAAAGTACCCAAGATAATACAAATTTGACTATCATTTCACCCTGAAGAATTTATCCATGTTCTATGTGTAGATTAATTAAATACAAAAGGAATTTTGAATTTATATTTTGATAAGGTAAAATTCCATTACTAAAATTTTTATAATCCTCAAGGTAAAACAAACAGCAATAAATGAAATTAGAAACAAAATGGCTTTTAGCCAAACAGAAGGCAAAAGTCTGCAAACACCACTTAAACTTCTTATCTATTCTTAAAATATTCAGATAGATCATTTAGACAATCCATTTTGTGCTCTTGCAAACCTTATTAATTGTGATTTTAAGTTTATTTAATTATCTCCATTATACATGAACTCCTAGGCTCCACTGATACCTAATTCTATGAACAAGATAACTGTTGTTAAATTTTTGCTAAAAGCCAGACATCCAGAATCAATGAAGAACTCAAATAAATCAACAACAAAAAAACAAACAACCCCAGTAAAAAGTGGGCAAAAGACATGAACAGAAATTTTTCAAAAGAAAATAGACAAATGGCCAATAAACATATAAAGAAATTCTCAACATCACTAATCATCAGGGAAATGCAAATGAGAAGCACAATGAGATATCACCTTACCCCCATCACAATGACCATTATTAAAAAGTCAAAAACCAATAAATGCAGAGAAAAAGGAATGCTTATAGACTGCCGGTGAGACTGCAAATTATTACAACCTCTATGGAAAACAGTATGGAGATTTCTCAAAGAAATAAATGTAGGCTTATCATTTGACCCCGCAATCCTACAACTTGGTATCTACCGAAAGGAAAAGAAGTCATTTTGTCAAAAAGACTCCTGTGCTCAAATGTTTATTGCAGCACAATTCACAATTTCGAAGATGTGGAATCAACCCAAGTGCCCATCAATTCATGAGTGGATTAAGAAAATGTAGTATATATACACACCATGAAGTACTCAGCCATAAAAAGGAATGAAATAGTGTCTTTTGCAGCAATTTGGATGGAACTGGAGACCATTATCCTAAGTGCAGTATCTCAGGAATGGAAAAACAAACACCACATGTACTCTCTAATAATTGGGAGCTAATGGATCAGCACACACAGTCACAAAGATATGTAAAGGTCATAGGAAATCAGAGGGGTCAAAACCTACATATTGGGTACAATGAACAGTATTCGGGTGACGGGCATACTATAAAAACCCTGACTTAAGCATTATAAAAGGTTTCTATGTAACAAAAACATTTGTACCTTCCTAATATTTTGAAATAAAAAAAAATAATCAAGCTAGTTGTGAGGAGTGCATGGAAGTCTATATATCTTTCCACAACGGTGTCAGGATATTGACGATCGTTGAAGCCAGGAAATGGGTGTCTGGGGTGCGTTAATACTATCGTTTACTCTGTACATGTTTGAAGTTTTTTATAATAACAAAAAAATTTTAAAGGAAAAAAAAAAACCTCCAGACATCAAAATCAGTTAACTAAATTAGATGGTAAATGGCTATAATACATTTCTAGGACTTTGCGGAGCTTTGTGAGAGAAAGATCCAAAGTGGAACTGGGCCAAAATTTGGTGAAAAAATTCAAAACACCGTTGGCGTTTGGAAATCACTGGGAAGTACAGAGAAATGTGTTTGAATTGTATAGTTTGTAATAATCTACCATAAGCACTATGAGTGATGTTGAGTTTCAACAAATAATTTTGAAGAAGTTTCACTACGAAAGAAAAATAAAATGTGAAATGCTGAAATATCACTAATTACATTGATAGTTATGTTATAAATGTTCTAATATGTTAGATTAGTGGTTAATTTTAACAACAGCTATTCCCCATGTTTTAAGAAATACCTGTTAATCAGTGGGAATTACATATTAAATCACATGTTTTATAAATAGCCTTTGACAAAATAATGTGCTCTATTATCTAATCAATTTCCTTTGCTAATTTTTGTACAGACTCTTGAAATAACTTTATTAATTATTAATTATTTATTAATATTTAGTTAGTAAACACACCTGGGATTAATTTTATTTCCAAGACATATGTACAAATTAGATTGTAATTCTTTCACTAAAGCAACCTGTCATTCAGTTTTATTAAGCTCAGTGAGTCCTTCAATTGACACAATGCTATGAAAATCTCTTAAAATCCTTATTTCAAAAATTTGAGATGGTTTTGCATTGAACAAATAGTGATAATAATCTACAAAATATCGTTAAAAAATAAGTTCTTAGTGCCTTCTTTAGGCATATGAAGACTCAGAGATAGTTCAAGGCAGTCCTAGTAAGTGTGAGTTTCCTTCTCTCGCATTTTACAGTACTTAACATTATTGGGGGTTTTTCAGAGTTTCTAGGACCACCTTTTCTAGGTGGCATAAATATGGTCTTCATAGGGCTACTCAAACATTATATTAGATTTATTTTGGCTTTTATACTCAGAGAGATAAACATAAATAAATAAATGCACATATACATACATTTATACACACTGTTTTTTAGACTAGTCAAGTGCAATAGTGAGGGGGGGGAAAGAGTAAAACAACAAGTTCAATCTGTAACTGACTGTGAACAATCAAGTGACATAAATCAGTACAATAATTAGTCTGTCATTATATTTTTAATTGTCATGTCTGTTAAACCCTAATTTTCTTCTGACTTTTGTTTGTATTGAAGTGATTCAAAACACACAAACACTCCAGAAATTTCTCAATATTTCAGAATCATTGGAAGAATGATGAATAATACATAAACTAAAAAGGAACTTAAAATTGTTGAAATACAAGATCAACATAATCTCTTAAATGAAGTTTACCAAATGTTTCTATGTATGTTTCAAAACACATCCACATTTTATTCTGCTTCCACTATAAAGGGTAACTTATTAATGAGCCTATTCTAGTATTTTCTGTGCTCAACTGACTATTTGTGCCCCATATCTTTTATCATTCTAAACAAACACAAATCCATAACAAAATTATATTAATAAAATTCAATTCTAGCTCCTCTTCTTCTACACTTGCCCATCTATTATGTACTTGTGAACCAGAATTTACTTTGATTCATAAATTTGCAGCCAAAAGATGAAAAATCATGTAAGTAGATAATTGGAATTTGAGTTTCCTCTTTTTCTAATTTTTTTTTTATTTCGGCATATTATGGGGGTGCAAATGTTTAGGTTGCATATATTGCCTTTGCCCCACCTGAGTCAGAGCTTCAAGCCTATCCATCCTCCAGACAGTGTTCACCGCACCCATTAGATGTGTATATACCCATCGCCACCTCCCCCTCCCATCTACCCAACCCCCAATTAATGTTATTACTATATGTGCACTTAAGTGTTGATCAGTTAATACCAAATTGATGGTGAGTACATGTGGTCCTTGTTTTTCCATTCCTGTGATACTTCACTTAATAGAATGGGCTCCAGCTCTATCCAGGATAACACAAGAGGTGCTAGATCACCATTGTTTTGTGGCTGGGTAGAACTGATGGTATACATATACCACATTTTTTTAATCCACTCATGTATTAATGGTCACTTCTGTTGTTTCCATACCTTTGCACTTGTGAATTGTGCTGCTATAAACATTCTACTGCAGAAGTCTTTTTTATATAATGTCTTTTGTTCTTTTGGGTAGATGCTCAGTAATGGGATTGCTGGATCAAATGGCAGTTCTACTTGTAGCTCTTTGAGGTATCTCCATGTTACTTTTCACAGAGGTTGTGCTAGTTTGCAGTCCCACCAGCAGTGTATGAGTGTTTCTATCTCTCCACATCTACGCCAACATTTATTGTTTTGGGACTTTTTGATAAAGGCCAGTCTCTCTGGAGATAAGCGATATCTCATTGTGGTTTTGATTTCCATTTCCCTGATGATTAAAGATGTTGAACATTTTTTCATATGTTTATTGGCCATTAGTCTATCCTCTTTTGAAAAGCTTCTGTTCATGTGTTTTGCCCACTTTTGGATAGAGCTTTTTTTATTTTTTCTTGCTGATTTTCCTGAGTTCTATATATATTCTAGTTATCAGCCCTTTATCCAATGTGTACCATGCAAATATTTTCTCCCATTCTATAGGTTGTCTGTATGCTTTTGTGACAGTTTCCTTGGCTGTGCAGAAGCTTTTTAATTTGATTGGGTCCATTTTATTTATGTTGGTTGTTGCTGTACTTGCCTTTGGGGTCTTCTTCATAAATTTTTGCCTAGGCCAATGTCTATATGAGTTTTTCCAACATTTTCTTCTAGAATTCTTATAATTTCATGCCTTATGTTTAAGCCTGTTATCCACCATGAGTTGATTTTTGTGAGAGATGAAAGGTGCAGATCCTGTTTCAGTCTTCTACATGTGCCTATCCAATTTTCCCCAGCACCATTTATTGAATAAGGATTCTTTTCCCCAGTGTATGTTTTTGTCTGCTTTGTCAAAGATTAGATAGCTATATGAGGAAAGTTTTATATCTGCGTTTTCAGCTCTGTTCCATTGCTTTATATCCCTGTTCTTGTGCCAGTACCATGCTGTTTCAGTTACTATAACCTTGTAGTATAGGTTGAAGTCTGGTAAGTTGATGCCTCCCAATGTGTTCTTTTTGCTTAAGATTGCTTTTGCTATACGGGGTCTTCTCTAGTTCCATATGAAGTGAAGAATTATTTTTTCTAGATCTGTGAAAAATGATGTTGTTATTTTAATAGGGATTGCATTGAATCTGTAGATCACTTTGGGTAGTATGGACATTTTAACAATGTTGATTTTGCTGACCTATATACATGGTATGATTTTGCACCAGTTTACCTCCTCTGCTATTTCCTTCCTCAGTGTTTCATAGTTCTCCCTAAAGAGGTCTTTTATCTCCTTAGTTAAATGTATTCCTGGGTATTTTATTTTTTTTGTTGCTATTGTGAAGGGTATTGAGTCTTTGATTTGGTTCTCAGTTTGACTATTGGCATATAGGAATGATACTGATTTCCATACATTGATTTTGTAACCTGAGACTTTGCTGAATTTGTTTATCAATTTCAGTAGTCTCGTGGCAAAACTTTGGAGTTTTCTAGATATAAGATTATATTGTCAGCAAAGAGTGATAGTTTGACCTCCTCTGTCCCCATTTGGATGCCTTTAATTTCCTTCTCTTGTCTGATTGCTCTGGCTAGGACTTCCAGCGCTTATGTGGAATAGAAGCAATGATAGAGGACACCTTGTCTGGTTCCAGTTCTAAGTGGGAATGCTTTCAGTTTTTCCCCATTCAGTATGTTGTTGGCTGTAGGTTTGTCATATATGACTTGCATCATTTTTAGGTAAGTCCCATCTATGCCTATTTTGTTAAGCATTCTTATCATAAAAGGGTGTTGAATTTTGTCAAATGCTGTCACCCAGATATTGCACATTGTACCCATTAGATGTGATTTCTCTTATCCCACCCCCACCTGCATTATTTCCGTTGAATTTTACTTCCATGTGTGCACACAAGTGCACATGAGTTGACGGGCACTTGGGTAGATTCTACATCTTTGTGGCTGTGAATTGAGCTGCAACAAACATTCTAGTACAGATGTCTTTTTGATAAAATGACTTGTTTTCCCTCTGGCTACATACCCAGTAGTGGGATTTCTGGATCAAATGGTAGTTCTACTTTTAGCTCTTTTAAGGTATCCCCGTATAACTTTCCACAGAGGTTGTACTGGTTTGCAGTCCCACCAACAGTGTATAAGTGTCCCTTTCTCTACACATCCATGCCAGCATCTACTGTTTTGAGACTTTTTGATAAAAGGCATTCTCACTGGGGTTAAGTGATAATTCATTGTGGTTTTGATTTGCGTTTCTCTGATGATTAGTGATGTTGAGCATTTTTTCATATGTTTATTGGCCATTAGTCTATCTTATTTTGAAAAGCTACTGTTCATGTATTTTGCCCACCTTTTATTGAGATTGTTTGATTATTTCTTGCTCTTTTGCTTGAGTTCTTTTCAGATTCTTATTATTAGTCCTTTATTAGATGTATAGCATTCAAATATTTTCTCCCATTCTGTAAAGATCTGTACAAAAACAACCAGGAATCACTGAGGAAGGAAGTTGCAGATGATGTAAACATTTGGAAAAACATACCATGCTCGTAGATCAGTAGAATCAAAATTGTTAAAATGCCCATACTACACAAAGTGATTTACAGATTCAATCCAATCCCCGTTAAAATACCAACGTTATTTTTTGCAGATCTGGGAAAAATAATTCTATGCTTGTTTGGAACCAGAAAAGAGCCCAAATAGCCAAAGCAACCTTAAACAAAAGGACCGTGTTTGGAGGCATCATTTTACCAGACTTTAAGCTATACTGTAAGGCTATAGTAACCAAAACAGCTTGATACTGGCACAAAAATGGAGACATAGACTAATGGAACAGAACAGAAAACCTAGATATAAAACCATCCACATACAGCCATCTGATCTTTGACAAAGTAGACAGCAATATACACTGGGGAAAAGAATCCCTATTCAATAAATGGTGCTGGGACAATTGGATAGGCACATGTAGATGATAGAAGTAGAATCCATATCTCTCACCACTCACAAAAATTAATTCAAGATGGATAACAGACTTAAATCTGAGCTATCAAACCATAAAAATTCTAGGAGAAAATGTTGGAAAAACTTTTTGAGATATTGGCCTAGGGAAAGAATTTATGAAGAAGACCCCAAGGGCAATCACCGCAACAACAAAAATAAATAAATGGGACTTGATTAAATTAGGAAGCTCTTGCACAGCCAAGGAACCAATCAACAGAGCAAATAGACAACATACATAATGAGAAAGTGATTTTTTTGCAATGTTCTTCCCATTTGCCTGTTCATAAGAGTAACTTAGCTTTAAATATACAGATTTCCATATGCACTTCCTCAGACTTCGCCCACTACCACCTAGGCCTACTAATATGACTCTCCAGGGAGAGACCTATTTTTCTTTCCGTTGTGTTATTTTCCTCTTTCCATTTTTGTTTTTTACTTTATTTCTGGGGCCCACACACACACAAAAGTAGAATAATATTGCTCATTTATTCCGGCCATACTCTGGCAAGCAGTCACTTACCCTTTGAGTAGGATGATGCAGTCACAGCATTGAACACAATAAATACTCTTAATGAAGAACATTCAAAGTAGAAAGTAATTCCATAATTTTTGCTTTTCTTAGACAGTATCCTTCTCTCCATCTGTTCTTAGTTTGGAGCCAAAGCCTGTTCTAGATAAATATAGTTATCTGTGGGAATGGATGAAGAGGAGTTCAAAGACCAGACTCCTGGTGGGTTGTCAAAGACTAAGAAATGTAGACAAACTCGTTTTCTTACCAACCATAAGGCAAAGCAAAACCAAAAGGGGGGGAAAAAAAAAAAAAAAAAAAAAAAAACACCTCTGTCTGTGAGAACACCACCTGTAGCAATACAAAGCAATATGAATATCCTTTAGGATCCAGTCTTTTCTTCTTCTAAGTACTGTCACCATCATACCCCAGCTCATTTTATTGTTGTTTCCAAAGAAAAAATCACAGGCTTTTTCACATTAGGAGTTTTGCTACAAATCTCTTTATGAAAATAGGAGATTCCAAATAAAAAAATATAAGAATGTTACACATTTTTTATGGCTACTTATCTATAGTTTCTAACTCCCTGCAAGAGAGAAAATGGAGGCCCTGGAAGATGTTTTGCCAACCACTTTATTGCACCTCAAGTAGAGACTCAATAAGTGTTCCTTATCTTTATGTGTTTCCTTCATGATACTCTCTTCCCATTCTAAGAATGCCATGAAAAACAGGAAAATTTTCTTTGCATAATTTCCAATACATAATTGTGAATATTCAAACTGTTTGATAGAGAGTTCATTAAACTTTTGTTCTGCCCAAGGAAATTTATTTTTGTACAAAACAATGTGCTGAATGATTATAGGTGATGTACAAGGAATCATTAAATAAAATAATAAAACATAACTTCATATTTGTAAGAAAATAGGAAGGAGAAATTATAAAAGGGCAAAATAAAATAAAACAGTGAATGAATGTAATATAAAATCACATTCCATGGACAACTTTATCTTTTATTTTAATCTGGCTTTTTTTTTTTTTTTTCCGCAAGGAACCGTGTCTCACTAAAGTTAATTCAAGTAAAAGACGAATTAATGTAAAGATACATGTGGACTGGAAAGTTGTAAGGAAACAAGGCCACCCTAAGGTCATAGGTCATGGCATACTTCTGTACTTTCTCATGCCATCTCAGTTTCTTGTTGCTATGGTTGTCGTTTTCCTAAGACTTTCTAATGACTTTCCTATTAAATTCCCTGCTTAGTTATAGTTGCTATCTTATTACTGTTGTGACACATAGACTCTCCACCTGATTTCACCTGATAAAACTTTTCGGTTTCTCCTGCCCCTTCATCTCCCACCAGGCTGCTGTCAATTGCTATAGTTTTTAAGTCTATTTCCCAGAATAAAAATCACTGAAACAATGTGTCTTTCTGGTTTAAAGATTGTTCATCTTTTCATACTAATTAATGGCCCTATACTACTAGCCAGCCTATGAATTGGTTACATTGGGGCAAAATAAGCAAACAAAACAACAACAAAAAAACACTGCAGTTAATACTCACTGAGATGAAGGTAGGAACATATGGTTAAATTAAAACAAAAATAAAAACAAATACAAACCAGCTTCCTGGAATAAGATATGGTTGAGATAGATTCTTTTAGAAAGAGGCTTCTGTAGTGTAGATATCCTGACATGTACAGCATGTCTTACTCCCTTACATCCTATACTCTTTTGTACACAGATACAGATGCACAGATACCTGAAGTATATAATATCCAACTA
>RJWJ010006119.1:0-64363 GCA_004363605.1 Indri indri
CTCTTGCTCAGGCTGGTCTCGAACTCCTGAGCTCAGAACGATTCACCCGCCTCGGCCTCCCAGAGTGCTAGGATTACAGGCGTGAGCCACCGCGCCCGGCCTCCTTTGCTTTAATTTT
The DNA here is from genome assembly GCA_004363605.1 of Indri indri. Classification (NCBI taxonomy): domain Eukaryota; kingdom Metazoa; phylum Chordata; class Mammalia; order Primates; family Indriidae; genus Indri; species Indri indri. Next base: position 119 of record RJWJ010006119.1, read on the forward strand.
GAAAGATTTTTTTTTGCCTGCGCTCAGCTGTCTGTGGACTTTTATCCTTGGATAAAAGGACGGCATTTTGGTGGACCAAGAATGTATCAGTCCTTCCCCCCACCCCCTGCAATCATTTACTAGAATAACTTATAACATGTTATTAATAACTATCTAACCTGATTGAAACATTATTTTCTATTCAATTAATAGTGATAAAAGTGGAGAGTTAGAAAGGGAACTGTCTTGTGCTTGTGCTGGTTGGGTTTTGGGGGTTTTTTTAATTTATGTCTTTAGTCAAGTGAAGCAGTGGGAGTGGAGAAGGAACAAAGAAATTTGTAACTGGTTGTGATCCATCGGTTACAAACACCATTGCACTCTGGCCAGCCTGGGTTTGGTTTTGTTTTGTTTTTTAAATAAATTTGGATCTCATACTCCATGTAAATAACTAAGGGGAAATATGTACACCTTTATCATTGAAACACTAGAACATTAGAATACCAAAGCATTGACTTAGACTAGCCAAGAAATATGTGCTTATCCTGTTCCTCATCCTGACCTGTATCTATTTCTATTCAGATTGGTGAAATACAGCTGGGGAAGTGCTAACTAATCATGTGCTCCTTTTATTTTAAATTCCATATCATTTTTTTTAACTTTTTATTAAAGTACATGCATGCATACTGAAACATGTGCATGTCATGGATGTAGAACTCAATGAATTTTCACAGGCTGAATAGACACGGAAAATTATCTTGATCATCAGATCAAGAACAGAACATTAGCAGCACCCCGGGGGAGCCCACCCGTGCCTTCTCTCAGTTACAGTTAACTCACTATCCTGATTTAACAGCATGGATTAATTTTGCCCTGTGCCGTATACCTTTTTGTTTTAATTTAAATGTTTTTGTGATAGATTTTTTCCAAAATCAAACAGTAGGAAAACAAAAGAAAAGGTCTGTCCCACCACCGGTTCCAGCTTCTCACGTGTTCTTTCAGAGCTAGTCCGTGCTTAATGCCTGTGGTCCCCGCCCCCGCCCCCGCTTCCCAGGCGGTGGACTGGTACTGGTAGGCGGCCTGTTAGGAACCAGGCCTCACAGCAGGAGATGAGCGGCTCTGTGAGCAAGCAGAGCTTCATCTGTATTTACTGCTGCTCCCACCCACCTCCCTGCCCTCTGCCCGCAATCCATGGAAAAATTGTCTTCCATGAAACTGTCCTGGTGACATAAAGGTTGCCTGGTGACATAAAGATTGCCGCTATACATCTATATTCATGTCTCCTCCCCTCTACCTTTAGTTGTATGTTTATTCTCATTCCAGAAAATGTCTTTTTTGGGAAGGTACATGGTGTTTTTCAGTATCAATGTTAATCTTTTTAAAGGTCTTTCTAATGTGAATGTTTATATGTGTGAGTATGGAATTTGTCTTCATCAAAAAAAATTTTTTAAAAACTTGAAATTAAAAAGAAAATACTAACAGGTGTCTATTTTTATGCAGTCCATTACAATGTTAAGGAAGAAAATTATTCATTTTACTGGCTCTGATCAGAGAAAACAAGCAAATGCTGCTTTCCTTGTTGGATGTTACATGGTAAGTATTTACTTTCCTAATGTTTTAGTGAAAATGCACCCAACAATAGTTCTTTACATTTGTGATTGGATATTGAAATTTCTTTTCCTAAGATAATGTCTTGACTTCTTTTCAGAAAGAACATGTTTTGATTTTTAAAAATTGGCCAATTCAGGGAGGCTGTGCTTATGTGGGGGGAGGGGGTATATGGGAAATCTCTGTACCTTCTTCCACTTTTTTGCTGTGAACCTAAAACTGCCCTAAAAAAAAAACAATCTATTTAAAAACAAATTTGCCCAACTACTGTGAAAAAAGTTTGTGTTATCGCTCTTAAGGTTAGAAAGTAATTCCCCAATGCAGTTTTTATTAATTCATGATTCATTTAGTGAGTTGTAAAATCATTTTACTAGGGACAGGACCAGTATTGATTAAAACAAAAATAAAAGTACATCATATGAATGCTTTATAAAATTTGAATATAGGCAGTTTTTTCCTAACTAAGGTCATCCCCATTTTCATCAAAACATCTAGCAGGAAGACACGGCGCGTCAGTAGGAAAGTGAGTGAACATATGTCGATTACGTACGCCATGATGTGCTATGTGTTCTGTTTGGATCATTGGAAGTATACTTTGGAATAACAGTATTTACATTAGAGTTACGAGTTTCATTTATTTGTCATTATCTATGTTTCTTTTAAAGAGTCAACCAGGCCGAGCCTACTGGCTCATGCCTGTAATTCCAGCCCTTTGGGAGGCCGAGGTGGGAGAATTGCTTGAGGCCCGGAGTTCTAGACCAGCCTGGGCAATATAGTGAGACATTGTCTCTACAAAAAATTGAAAAAAAATAAAGAATCAAACTTTATTTATAACTTAGTGAATTCATCTGTGAGAGAACCTAAAGCTGCAGTTTTTTGAGTCAGCTAAGAGCTCCTCCAAAATAGGACCCCGCAGTCTCTTTGGTGGTAAGGAGGCTAGCTACTCTGTTCAGTGGAGAAGCAATAGCTAGGGGATTTTTCTTCCACTCGCATACCACCATAGGTGTAATAGTTATTGTCCTAGATAAAATTTAAAAAGGGGTTTTGGGGGAGCTCTTTAGATAAGTTCTTTCTTCCTCACTTCCAGCTTACTACTTGACCCTGTCATGCCTTCCCCCTTTTAAAATTATTTTCTGGAATATAGTTTGATAATCTGAAATTTACAAAGGTTAGACCAAAAGTTGATGGTACTAGTTGAAATTGCACCTCAAAATTTAATAATTTTCTTTTTTATGTTTAAGGTATATCATTAACCGCAGCGATCAAGGTCTTTTTTGTTTGTTTTGTTTTCCTGTTTGTGCTCACAAAGGTAGTTGAAAGAAGTGTTTCCGAGAAAACTTTATTATTATCATCCCTGAAAGTATGAAACACGGGTTATAGATTATGTCTGTTAAAATTTGGTTTCTAAAGCTTATCCAAATGTTGGTTTTTTTGGTGTTTCTTGTGCTTGCAGTAAAGTCCTTAAAAAAAAGAAAGAAAAGAAAAAGAAAAGTGTATGCAGGGCCCTAAGAAAGAAAAAGAGTACGGAGAGGTGGGTGTTTTAACTGGGACATTTGGTCCCCTTGTTTGGCCAGTCACTGAGGAGGGGAACCCTGTGGATTAAAGTAAATCATGACCGCTTTATAGAAAAAGAGACATAACCAGAATTCTTGGGGTTCATACAGTATTAAAGGGACCCCTGGAAAAACGGCCCTTGGTGTGACAGTAAAAGTGCTAACCCTTCCTTGTGGGTCTTGCTTTCATATGCCCGGGAGGAAATCTGGATGCCGGAGCAGTTCTGTCTGAGAGGCAGTGCTCCTGAGCACAGCTCCCAAAGCAGATGGCGTGGCCTGGGCTGCTTCTGTGTCAGTCATATGTCCCTGGTCAGATGAGATGTCTCTGAGAAGGCTGGGTCTGTGAGGAGCCAGGTGCGGTGACTTCATTGTAAAGAACCCCTCAGAAGGTGGGTGTGGGTGTGTTGGGAACTCAGAGTCGTCTTAAAAACAAAAACAGAACACTCGATAATTTTATAAATAAGAAATTATTCTTTTAAAATTTTGTTCCTATCTTTTAACTACTAGTGACAACTACTTTGGCATATTTATTCAAAATTTGTTGGCATATTTGTTTCCAGTTTGGTATTGGCCTTTTGACTTTGTTTTGATTTTGTTCATGGTTGTATTTTTGGCATACGGAAGTTAATTTTTGTAGTTTAATGTAAGATTTAGAAACCCTTACAAGATTTTGCACTTTTGGGGTAGTACTGATTGGATTGGTTAGGAAAGTGCCAGGTAAGCAAATCTGGACATGTGCTTGCTTGTTACAAGCCAGGTTGGAGGTTGGCAGAAGGATTTGCAGCTCTTGGCTATGACAAAAGCCTTTGCAGGCATTGCTGGCTGGCTGAAGTGATGATAGGCAGGAAGCAGGAGAAAAACTTCTAAGAAAAGGAAATTTATTAAAAGTAGGAAAGGAGTGGCAAGATGGCAAGATGCAATATGGATGCCTCAAAAGATACACATCAAAGTAAGGGAAGCTTTGATCTGGTTGAAGACTATTAAATCCTGTGTTTAAAGATTTGTAGAGATGGGTGGTAATTCCCTGTAAGTTGATCTGCAGCCTTGATAACCTTTTCTGGAATTCTTGAGGAATTCTGGAGACAGTAAGGCTTTTTAGTGATTGACTTGGCACGATAATGTTAAAACAAAAGCAAAAAACCTGGAGAAAGAATCGTTAGAAAGGAAATAGTCCAAATGGACTGACTCTATTGATCTTTCTCCCTCCTTTTAGACTCTAGGCTTCTGAAAGGAATCATGTTCCATTCATTCTTCTGTATTCAAAAGGACCTAATGCGGGGTGGGGAGAGGGTGTGAGATAATCCTTTGGGGTTTGGAAATAAAGTGTTAGCACTTCTGTTTATTTTTCGTTTTAAAAGCAGAAGAGGTGAGGCTTCACAAATACTTAAAATATGGATTGGGATTGGGACTGGTGTGTCAATCGTGGATTAGTGGATTAGTCCTTTCCTCCTTTCATCAGATGGTGTTGTGTGTCATAAAAAGTGAGAAGAGTGAATTGACTAAATTTGTCTTTAGTATATTTCAAAGTATTACCCTTCATGTGGTCTGATAAATGGCTTTACCTAGTTAACTATCTGGAAGGTAGAATCTTTGATAACAAATTAGAGTGAAGCTAAAACCTTTTTGCACCATTGTAAAAGAGTTGAAGAGTATAAAAGATAACTAGAGTTGTGTTTTTTTTCTTTTTTTACAAAAAGATGAATGTACCATATTGGTTTACAAAATGATATGGTTGCTGCCCTGTTCTGTGATAAGTCAGTGACTGTTACTGAGCCAGATTTCGGGTGGTGGTACTTACCCTGTCATTTCAAAGTAAAGGTGAAATTTTAAGTGGAAAAGTAGATGCTTTTCTAAACATTCATAGTTAAAAGAGCCCTTTGAAAATAGAAGTTCGTAGGCCGGGCGCAGTGGCTCACGCCTGTAATCCTAGCACTCTGGGAGGCCGAGGCGGGTGGATTGTCCTGAGCTCAGGAGTTCGAGACCAGCCTGAGCAAGAGCGAGACCCCGTCTCTACCAAAAATAGAAAGAAATTAATTGGACAGCTAAAAATATATACACAAAAAATTAGCCGGGCATGGTGACGCATGCCTGTAGTCCCAGCTACTCGGGAGGCTGAGACAGTAGGATTGCTCGAGCCCAGGAGTTTGAGGTTGCTGTGAGCTAAGCTGATGCCATGGCACTCGCCCCAGGCAAGAGAGTGAGACTCTGTCTCAAAAAAAAAAAAAAAAAAAAAAAGAAAATAGAAGTTCGAAATTTTGTTTTATCATTTAGTTGTAAAAATGATGTCATGTACAAAATCTGTATTTGCACTCTTGAAAAATTTAGAAAAATCTCTGTTAAAAAAAGCTTTTATATTTATAGAAGCAGGACATGTACACATGTATGTGTATATGCACAAACATGTGTACATGCTATATGTTTTATGTTTACCAATTCAGTTTTTTACATTTGTTATTGATGCATCATAATTGTACATATTTATGGGGTATATATGGTATTTTGATACATGCATATAATGTGTAATGACCAAATCAGGGTGATTGGAATATGCATCACCTTTAACATTTATCATTTCTTTGTGTTGGGAACATTCCCAATCTTTTCTTCTAGCTATTTTGAAATATACAGTAAGTTGTTATTAACTATAGTCACCCTACTGTGCTATTGAACACTTGAACTTATTCCATCTGTCTGTCTGTATGTTTGTACTCATTAACCAACCTCTCTTTATCCCCATCTTCCTTCTCAGCCTCTGGTAACCCTCATTCTACTCTCTACCTCCATGAGATCAACTTTTTTAGCTCCCACATGTGAGTGAGAAACATGTGATATTTGTCTTTCTGTGTGTAGCTTATTTCACTTAACATAATGACCTCCATTCATGTTGCTGCAAATGACAAAATTTCATTTCTTACTTATGGCTGAATAATATTCCCATGTGTGTATATATATATATATATATATATATATATATATATATATACCATATTTTCTTTATCCATTCATCTGTTGATGAACACTTAGGTTGATTCCATATCCAATATGGTTTTATCACCTGCTTTTTTCAGTCAGTGATGATCTTGTCTTCCATTTTAGTACATGTTTTATCATCTTTTTATTTTTTTTTAATTTATTTTATTTTTTTGAGACAGGGTCTCACTCTGTTACCTGGGCTAGAGTGCAGTGGTGTCATCATAGCTCACTGCAACCTCAAACTCCTGGGCTTAAGGGATCCTCCTGCCTCAGTCTCCTGAGTAGCTGGGACTACAGGCATGCACCCCCATGCCTGGCTAATTTTTCTTTTTGGTAGAGATGGGTTCTCACTCCTGCTGGGGCTGGTCTTGAACTCCTGGCCTCAAGTGATCCTCCCACTCGGCCTCCCAGAGTGCCAGGATTACACACATGAGCCACTGTGCCCGGCACATGTTTTCTCATCTTTATACTCAGATTATATTCATATTTCCTCGATTGGTCCATAATGTCCAAACCAATATTTAAATCTAAGACCATACATTGCATGAGGTTGTTGTGTCTTTAATCTCTCTCTCTAACATGGTCCCTTTTTGATAACACTGATTTATTCAAGAAACCAGCCCTGTTGTTTTGCAGAATGTTCTACCTTTTAAATTTTTCTGGTTTCTTCTTTTTTGTGGTATCTTTTAACTTGTTTCTCCATTCTGTGTATTTCTTGTGAACTGAAAGTTTTATCTAAAGGCTTATGCATCAATACTATATGTTATAACACATCAGAAAGCATATAATAACTAAATCACCATTAATGACACTAAAAATGACCACTGGATTAGGTGTTAGCCATTGAATCCCTTCAATGTATGGTTTCTCCTTATGGCTTATAGTATTCTGTGTGGTGTCATTTTGGCAACTGTTCATATCTTCAGTCCAAACATTCATCTAGTGGTTTAAACAATAATTGGTAATGCTTGCCTGAATCAGTTTTATTAGGGTTTTGGGGTAGTGTTTTCCTAACTATTTCATTCATCTTTCCTGTATTAGCTGGCTTCCTTTTTATGGAAGTTGAGCTTTCCCTCAGCCAGTTGGGGCTATTTGGTCATAATGAAACCAAATTTCATGATGAAAAGGCAGAATGAATGGTCATTTCCCTGTAATTCCCAGTTTTCAAAGTAAGATCTTGTTTTAATAGACACGAGACAGAATTTTATAACCTGTTGTAAAATTATCTAAACAAACCTTCAGTGGGTTTTGAACTCATTTGCTAAATATGTTTTTACGTGTGCAGTACTTTCCTGTTAGTTTTTAACGTCTCATAGCATTTGGGAAGTTGGAAATTTACTAACTAAATGTACATCGTTGCTGGGTGGGATTAAAATATGAATGTAATCATTTGTTAAGCTCAGCCAGTGACACACTGCATTTGCATTTACATATCATGGTAAAGTTTCTTTTTTCAGTTATGGCAACTATTAAAATCAAGAATTGAAATAGCTGCACCCAAACATGTTTCAGAAAATGAAATGTATCACATTAACATTTTAATAAACAGTTTTTAAAAAATCTTAAAGTTTTTAGTTTTTTAGACTAGTCAAGTGCAGTAGTGAGAAGGGGAAGAAAGTAGAACAAGGAGCTCGATCTGGCACTGACTGTGAACAATCAACTGAGATAACCACTACCTTTGGCCCAGCCAATAGATTGTTTAAAGCACAATTACAATATATAATTCATTTTAGAAATAATTGTTCCTTTATCTTTTAAAAATTTTTGTATGTGTACTTTATAATGAAGGTGGTGTACTAGTACAGTACTAGGAGTAAACAGTGATTTCCACTAGTTGCAAAAAAAATTATTTGGAAGAGGCTGTTCTATATTAGGGGCTTGGGTTCAGAGTGAGCTGGCTTTTAATTTCATTGTAGGTAGTGTCTGGTACAAATTAGTCAATCACTAAGTGTCATACTCTTTCTCTTTCTTTTTTCCTGGTTCTGGCTACCTTTATTATACCTTAAATCTGCTTTTTAAATTAAGAAGTAACAAAGTTACCATTCTGTCTTACTGGTGATCAACTTTAGTTACATATTCCTTCCACAGCATATATACTTTCTTCAGATATATAGTATTCAGCTCTTCCATAGGTTAAATGTACTTCTAAGGGCTAGCTAGGAAAATTAACCATCATTTCTAACAGTTTTCTGTGTGTAAAATAAATGCAAATCATCCTGTATGTAAAATAAATGGCACAAGCAAACTGTTGACACAAAGCTTACAAATTTGCTTTCCTCTAATGTTTAATAGCTTACTTTGATAGAACTAATTGTGGCAATGTGTAGGTTCCTGGTTTAAGATTTATCACTCTGTTTTCTTTTTAAGCAATTTTTGTAGCCTTTGGAACAGCTTACCTTGTAAGCATTTATGTTGAAAATTAGGATACTGATTAAATTCTAGGAATTCCTAACTCGGCAACCTATAAGTAGAATCCTAAATTGCATTGAGTTGAGATTGCCTTAGGTCTGAAAAGAGCTCAGGGACTTAATTTGTCACTTAATGATGATCTTTTGAACCTATGGTCCCTCTCTTTTTAGTGATTTAATTATTTTGGACCTAGTGGCTGGTGCTGGGTCAAGGTGGCTGCAGGAGGGAGGGATCAGGCAGGAGTTAAGGGAGCAGAGGACTGAGCAGAGGATCTGGAAGCAGTGGGAGCATCCAGTTCAGTAGATGGGGCAACAGAGGCCAGAGGCTAGAGTGAGGTCGTCAACACCCTTCCTGGGTGTCTTGTGAACGGCAGGGCAAACAGCAACCAGGCAGCTGTAAATAGCAGCCAGATGCCAGGTAGCATGAGGCCAGCTGTGCCGAGAGAAAGGATGGCCCTGTGGCGCGGCAGCCACTCTCATCACAGTTTTACTTCCCTCTTCACCGGAGTGAGCCTGACTGGCATTTCAGCTGCCTGTGGTACTTCCTGGGTGGTACTAACTTTGGGAACCAGGGAAGAGAAATAGCCCTCGGACCATTTATGATCCTTTACCCCAGATCTATTAAGCTTTCTGGAATTTTGGATTCCGTCCTTGTTTCAGCCTTTGTTTTAGATAGTATGGCTTCTTGTCTATAAATAAGGCCTGAGCAGTCTGCCCTCTTCCATCAATAACAAGCAGTGTGATCTTAGATGAGCAGTTAATGCCACAGTTTAGAAAGTAGTAGCCTGCCAGTTTCATGTAACTCACAGAGTATTTTTAGTTGTGGAGTTTTTTTCTCAATGTTTAAAAATTAGGAGATTTCATTTAAAAAATCAAGATTAAAAAAAACACGTCCCTACCACTCACATAGTATGTGCCACGTGCACTTATTTCCAGGGCCAGTTCACTCATTTTTATTAGCTGTCTGGCCTCAGTAAATGGGTATTTGCTACTCTGGACTTCCTGCTTTTTTCTGCCTAAATTAAGGATCACTGTACTAACCTACTATATACCTACTCTCTATATAAATAAAGGTAATTTGAAAGGGTAAAACTATGGAAATGTAAGGCTATCTGATTATTTTTTTTAAATGACTTAGAATTTTTTTTTACCAGTACTTGTGTAGGAGCTGTCAAAGTGATTTTATCTTACTTATTTTATTCCATAAAATCGTTATGTATATTCTTGCTCCTGCTCACCTTTTTCATTTAGCAGTTGACTTTGTAAGCTTATTTCCAACTGGCATTGATTGATGAGCTTCTGTGTTTATCTGGAGAGAGTTTTTTTTTTTTTTTTTTTTAATCAATCAAGCTCTTGGCATAGGAAAGACTGTATCTTCTGGCAGACACGTGAAAATAGTCATGAGAATTTTTAAATGCTAAAACATTGTGACATTTCTCCACAAAGAATATTTGAAAATAGTTTGCTGGTTTCTCAGGCTGCCGCATTTGTTGTTGGAATTTAAATACCCTTTGTTGTTCTTAACTCTAGAATGTGATGACTTGTGTAGTGTTTTGGTTTTTAAACTGTACCAGAGTCTCTCTAAGTATATAAGTAAAGTTCCAAAATGTTATATATAAGAATAGAAATAAGAAACACATGTCTAATTGGACTGTTATTATTTGAGGCCTGGCTTATCAGAATTGAAACGATGAATGAGTGAGTTGTGATCTTTTTGCTTCAGTTACTTATTCATCCATCCACAGCTAATTGAGTACCTCCCAGGTTTTGTTCAGCAAAAATAACCTTGTGCTATGACTTTGAAAACCACTACAGATGTCTCAGTTAGTTTCTACCACAATATCTTATTCTTCTGGTGAGATTGCTATTTGCTCCTTCAGAGAGATTTTTTATCCAAGAGAGAGACAAGTGGGTCTTACTTATGCTTCTTAAGCCACACATCTGCACTTGTCATTTCCTCATTGTTGAGTGTGCTACTGTGTTATCTATTGCTGCCCAGCAAATTACCCCAAATTGTAGTGACTTAAAATAACAGTAAACTCAAACCGTTTCTGTGGGTTAGGTTTCTGGGAGTTGCTTGACTTGAGTGGGTCTGGCCTGGTTCCGGATGGATCTTGTCTGGGCTGCAGTCATCTGGAGGGTCCACTGCTAAGGTGGCTTGTTCACATACCTGGCAAGTTTATGCTGATTGTTGGCCGGAGGCCTCATCTCCCCACCACGTGGGCTGCTTGAGTAGCCTCCCAGAATGACAGCTTGCTTTACCCAGAGTGAGGGTTCTAAGAAAGCAAGGCAGGAGCCACATCTTTTGTGATCTAGTCTCAGAATTTACACTCCGTTATTACTGCGGTGTCCTATTGTTTCCATGGGGGCACTCTGTCCATTGTGGGAGGGGGGAGCACATGAGGGTAGAAATTCCAGGATATGAGAATCTTTGGGGCTGTCTTAGAAGCTGGCTATCACAGCTGTTTGTTATCTCTCTTGGTCATCATTTGTTGTTTCCTACTTTCAAATAGCACTGTGCAATTAGAGTGGACATTCCATTTGCATAGCTTCTCATGAAATATACGAAAAGAATTTGAGAAGTGCCTATCGTCCAAATTGCCAGGAGCGCAGTGATAGATCATAAAATTACATAGATCTAGAGTTTACTAAGCTCAGAATTTGTGTTAATTTAGGAGCCATTTATAGGGTTCTTCTTAAGTAACACATTCAGAATTATTAGTATTTCATTTGGGAAGGCCTTTTGAATTAGGAAGATGACTAGATGTAAAAGCAAAAATTATCGATTGGTAGCAAATATTTCTTCGATGGTTATGTAAATGGATTTGTTCTGAATCTGTAAATTTTCTTGGGTTTATCTCAGTATGCCGTGTATTATCTATTTATATACAGGCATCCCCAGCTGGAGTTTTAAATTACAACTTTTTGAAGTTCATTACCAGGAATTTAGGTTTTTTTCCCCCATAAGAAAAAATGTTACATTGTTCTTGTGTTCTTTGAATTGAACTTGTGTTCCAAGGCTAACCCACAGTTATTTAATGTATTAGAGACTATTTTTGTTTTGAAAATTAGAAGAAAATAATACTATTGCAATTTTAGTAATTAAAGAAACCAAAGAACTCCAGTCTTAAGCAGGAAAAATTATCTTAATTGGTGCTTAAGGAAAAATTTGTATAATTTGAGAGAAGGTCTTTAGAAACCTAGGGAAATTCTGAAACAGGTCTCTGGATTTCATTTCAATACCGAAATGAATCAAACCCTGTTTTCAACCTCATTAGCTTCAAGGTGGGTTGTTTTTATTTAGTTAGTTTTAGGGGTGTTTTTTGGGAGGGTATCTGCTAGGAAATCCTAAAATAGAGTGGAGAAAAGACTGTACTGATGTTATCCAGTCTTAGAAGAGGGAGGAGATATGTTGAAGACAAGGAGGGAATGAGGGAATTTGAAAATACAGGCTGGATTTTAAAACTTTTAAAATTTTCATGAAGTAGTTGTTATGCTGTTTTTCCAAATAAATAGTAATAAAATAGAAAGTCAATTGATAGGTTGATGCTTAGGAGATATAGAGCAAGTAAGATGGGGACAAATGAGTTTCACAAACATCTGTTGAGATTATCGATGATATTCTTGTGGTTAGTTCATGATAACTTATAATTTATAAGTCAGTAATATTGTATTTGAAAATTTGTTGACTATTAGATAAGATTTAATAAAATATTTCTTTATTGGAATTGATTGTTCTTTTGTTAGACCTTTTGTGGGTTCATATGCTGCTGTAGATAAATGTTTGAAGATTCTGTAGCATTAACTATAGTTTTATATTCTTTTTAGAGTAAATGGGATGAAATCATATTAAGAAACAAGCTAGAGACATAGGGAAAAATTTTCCATTTATGAGTCTTAAAACAGAAAATTGACGTACCCTCTGGAAGCTGAGTCAACGCTTATGACTAGTTTTAGGATATGTCTTTTTCTAAGTTTCAAAGGTTTTTGATTTTTTAATAATTCTTCTTGATCCAATGATATTTTACATTTATGTCAGCTTTTTATCAAATAATTTAAATTTCCTAACTATTTTAGGGAGATTTGGGTTCAGTGAAGTAGTGAATGAATCAGAGTCCATATATAATGAAATAGTAAGACAGGGGTCCTCACTTCAGAATACTTATAATTTGGTTGAGGAAACAGGTCACATATATTAATATGATGTTAAGTAATGGAGATAAAAAGTTTGTAATTAACTTTTTTAGTGATTTTTTATTAGTAAAATTTAAAAAATATTTTTCCAAAGTAAGCTTTAGAATTTAACCTAATTTTGGTAATAATATATACACCAAATCTAATGCCATATGCCCCCTCTCCCCTGCCCACTGTATGTGAGTTGAACATGCCCTTCAGGAAGATTCGTAAGTCTCAGGTCAACTTAATGGAGGATGGGGGATGATTTACGTGGGGAGATGCCAGTGAAATTCTCAAACTGTAAGTTTCTAAACAAACAAGTTACTTGTAAGGAGAAGGAGGAGGAGCAGAGACTTAGACTAGTGAAATACTTCTGTAACACTAGAAATGAGAAAACATTGGAACAATGTCTGTAAACTATTGAGAGAAAATAACTACAGACCAAAAGTCCTATGCAAAGAAACAATGAATGTCAAGGCAGGAAAAAGAAATTTGTGGAAATGCAAGGAATACCAACTGTGGACTTCACATACTAAGGAATATACTTAAAAGTATTTTCCCAGATGAAAATTGAAGCATAACAAAGTTCTAAGGACAAAAGAAGCAGATGAGAGTAGGAAACAAATGCAGTTTTACAGTAAACTTGTACACTATTTTAAGTTCTTAAACCTAAATGGATGGAGCTGGTCAAAACCTTTGTTCTGCCTTTGCGTTTCTTTCCACCTCACCCCAATCCAACCCCCACCCCGTCACCCCCAGGCTTCTTAACTGTCATTTCAGTGGACTTTCAGGAAGGAGGTGACATTGCAAGCATGTTCTTAGTCTAACATCTTGAATTGGAAAATCTTTTTTTAAAAGTGCTGTGCTTCCTACCAGAGAAGATTCCTGTGAACAGTTGTTAGTCAGGGCTCATATTACAAGCGACAGAAACCAGCAATGGCAGATTTAAACAAAAAAGGAATCCACTGACAGGGTACCGAGTGACTCATAGGGTTCTTGGGAAGGCTGGAGAACCCAGTTGACTGGCCGGAAATTGACAAAATTTACTTTGCAGTGAGAGCACTGTATCTGCATTTAGAAGTAAATTGCCTTTTTCTTCTCTCTTCAAATGTAGGTTATATATTTGGGGAGAACTCCAGAAGAAGCATATAGAATATTAATCTTTGGAGATACAGCCTATATTCCTTTCAGGTAAATATAAGAATGATGTGGTAGATTCATCTAATCTTGCCAGAAATATGTTGGTAGTTGTTTCTGAAAAAAGAAGATCTGGTAAATAGTCATTTTAGGGTGGGTGCAAATGACACCACCGATCCAGGTTCCTCAACAGTGACACTACTGATATTTTGTCATGGGAGGCTGTCTCGTGCATTGTAGGATGTTTAGTAGTATCCCTGGCTTCTGCCCGGTAACCTCCCCACCTCCATCCTAATTGTCAAAACCCCAAATGCCTCCAGACATTGCCAAATGTACCCCCTCCCCGCCCCCGAAGTGGCAGTGGGGGATGGGGAGCAAACTCTCCCCTGGTTGAGAACGGCCACTGATGAAAACTAGGCTTTATAATCAGGTGAGAATTACTAAAAACTACCACCGAGGAGTTTGGTTCCTGAGGAGTTAAGAAATACATTTTCCCAATAATTAGTAGTTACTTTCTGGGACAAAAAAATGAACCTCTTTTTTCTAGGGACACAGCCAGCAGAGATAGAGGGTGAGGTTGCTAATGTAGTACCACTTCCAGAAAAACCAGCCAAGCAGCTGTGTCATAGAGGTGGTAGGTAGTGGTGTCTTTACAGGAATGACATCCTCCTCTCTAACTTGCCATGTGATTGTGTCGAAGGTATTTTGAAAAAACTTTTTTCTTCTGTAAATCAAATTAAGTTCTAAAAGTTTCTCTACTTATTTATCAAAATATTTGACCATGCTGTGTGATCTAAATACTTACGTGGTGCCCTAAGGGGTAATAAATGTATGAAATAGTGGACAGAATTATTGGCAGAATCTCCTTTGCAAATAACTGCAGAGGACTTTCTGTGGACTTACTCCATGAAATAGAGATTCGTCAGGACAATCTGAAGAATTCAGTAATATATTGCATTAAAGACTATATTAGCAATTTAGCAAATTAGAATTAGTTTGAACCCAGTATCATCCCTTCCTTGCTAGCTCATGGATCACCTTAATCTGATATTTGAGGTGGGTAGAAAGGGAAGAGGGCATCTTCTAAACTGGAGGGTGTGCCATTCTCTTCTCAACCTATAATATAACAGCAGCCACAAAACTTCCTTTAGAAGAAATGCTTGTAAATATTTGCGGTCCCTGGATCCCAGGCACATTGGCCATCTCTTGATACATAGTGATAATTTCGTTGTACAGAACTCTTCTTTACAATGTCAATCCTTTAAAATGCCATTCTTACAGCTTTCAACACCAGGTCCTGAATTATGAATAAGTTCACACCTTTCACATAATCCAAGGATCCATGGAACACCGTTGATGTGAAAAAAGTTGTTTTGCGGTAATTTAAATACAGGTGCCAAAAACAGAATAAACATTGCTTACTGCTATTCCTGTGTTTAGAATTATTGAAGTTTGACATTGAGAAATGGAGTTAGTTAATTAGTTACTTCTGGTCCCAAGAGCATCATTAAGTAATTCTCTGTAAAATTGGACTTACCTAGAAACCATTCAGATTTGTGAAATTTGAATCTCTTCAGTCATAGATGCCAGGTATTTGATTAACCCTGAAGCAGTGTTTCTCAAAGTGTGGCCTGTGAACTGGTGCCAGAGTGTGAACATTTTGTTACTAGCCTGTGATGAGAAATACAGAAATTGAGAATAAGATTTTAGATATGTTTATAGTTATTCAGTAGAGTAATTTGATGTTTTTGGAATCAAATAATGAATTTGGGCTTGTATTATTTTCTATTTTGCATTTTATTATCAAAGATAAGATTATTGCATTGTGGATATGTAATAGTACAAGACTATGGTATTATTATATTTCATATTTATTGTATTTTACAAAAATATCAGCCTGTCATGGACTTAAAATTTTAAGTTTGGTGCTTCACCACATTTTAGTAAGTTCTGTAGAACTTACTAATTAGAAAGTAGACCAATGAGGAGTAATAAAGCCTGAGAATATTTTAATAGAAATGGCATTACATTCTTTTTATCCTTGACAGGAATGTTAGAATAAATGTAACTAAAAAAATATTGCAAACGAGGTCGTGAAAGAATGGCATTCATTTACAGTAAATAACTATTTTATGTTCCCTAGCAATATTTAATTAGATTTAATTCAACTTAGATACAATTCCTTAACTGTTGAATTTAAAAGAGTGCATATATATGATTTCTTAGCGAATTATGTTAAATATTTCTCTGTGTGTCTGCAAGAAAAATAGGATAAAATGTAGTTTAGCATTTTCTTGATACCTTAGGGTCATTGTTATGAAGAGCATATATTTCTATTCTCTGGTGTTATCTATAATACTTTTTGTTTCTTAGTTGATTTTTTTTTTTGCCTCTGCTTTTTATTTTCTTGAGAGATAGTATTGCAGAGTTGTTAATAGCTTGACTATTAACCGTTGACGTCAGATAGATGGGAGTTTGGTTCTCAGCTCTGCCACTAATATCTCTGTGGTCCTTTACAAATTTGAACCTTGGTCTCTTGGTGTATAAATGGGAACAGTAATAAAATCTCCCTAAAGGAGTTGTGAGGATGAAGTGACATCCTGCATACAAAACACTTGGCCCGTAGCTAACATTGACTATTCATCCCTCCATCTTTAAGTTGACGTATAACTTAAATACAATTTTAGGAAACACTAATCTTAAGTATACAGCACAGTAAAGTTTTCCATATGTCTTTGTGACCACCACACAGTTCAAGATACAGAGCATTGCCGTCACCTCAGAAGATTCCCTCCTGCCCCTTTCCAGGTAGTCATCACCCCGCAACTAACCTCTACTCTGACTTCTAACCAACATCATTTACCTTTGCTTGCCTTTGAGCTTCCCGTAACTGGAATCATATGGTGTACATTTTGGGGAGCTGGCATCTGGATTTTAAATACATAATGTCTATGAGATTTGTTCATGTTGTGGCGAGTATCGGTAGTTCATCCTTTTTATTGCTTTTGTAGCATTTCAGTCTATGGATATACCACAATTTATTCGTCCATTGTCTTTTTGATGGATTTTTGGGTCATTTGCAGTTTTGGGCCATTAGGAATACAAGCCGTTATGAAAACCGCCATTTTTTAAAATTAGTATTTGACATTGTTTTGCAATTTCTAAGCAGTACCTCTTTATTGATCCCATCTGGTTTTCCAAGTTTGTTAAACGATCCTAACAACAAGGTGGTGTCCCCCCAACCCCTGTCCTCAGCCACAGGTCTATATCCAGACTCTGCCTATTTGAAGAAGCCTGCTTGCTCAGGTTCAGGAGGAAGGAGATGTGGGTGTGTTTAAAATTGGAAGCGTTAATGAAATAAACATGAGTGAATAGAAAGATTCCTGTTGTACATCCAAGTAGTGTGATGTATGAGGTAGGACTTGGGTGGATCCCAGATCAAAGCTTGTCAGATCATCACTGACTGGAGTGGGGCTTGGTTCATAGTAGGTTCTCAAAAAAATACATTGAATAAATGCTTCAAATTGTTACAAAGACTGTTCAACATGCCTTTAACTTGACCAGAAAAGAATTATGAGTAGGTTAAGAAGATAATAATAACTTAACTGAGGCAATAATAACTGAGGCAACATGATTAAAATCATTAGGGTCCAATTTGAGAGTTTGCCATATTTCCAGTGGTAATTTTGATTTGGTTTAGGCTAAACTGCTTCATTTTTCTGCCTTAGCTTCTCTATCTAAAATTGTTCCTTACTCCATGAAAACACTATTTCTACAAAACAAGTATTTGTGTTGATTCTATAGGTCAGTGGTTCATAAACGTGAACATGCATTACAGTCACCTCAGAGGATTGGTTGAAACACAAATTACCCGGTCCTACCCCTAGAGATTTTGGTTCAGTAAATATGGGGTGGTGTCTGAGAATTTGCATTTCTAACAAGTTGAGGTGATCTTGATGCTGCAGGCCTGGGTACCTCTGCTGAAGATCATTGTGTTTTTCCCTCTCTGAATATTGCCAATAAGCTATTGGTAACATCTTTGTCTTCTAGGTTGAATAGAGGCCTTTTCTAGCATTTAGAAGAGAAGCTTTTCAATTCAGAAACTTACAGAACAAAAATGATGTGTTATAAACCTTGTGTCCAGTCTTCATGAAGGCTAACATAGCTCAGTAATTCTAATCAGCTCAGTCAGTAGCATCAAAGACTATTTTGGCTGAAAAGGATACTAGTGTGAAAAGCCAACCAAGTCAGGCACTTAACAATGGCTCCAGTAGCAACCTTGTTCCACCCAGGAGCAAGTGAGTAACATTCGGATAGGCACAGTTGTTTGGCATGCCTAGCTTAATCATAATTCAATTAATTTTTATCTTGCCTAATTCCAAAAAATTTCATCTTATAATGGCTTAAGGCAGCCAAAAAGAGGAAGGGTGGGGGGTGTCTTATTTATCTGGGCAAATGTCTTACCTGATATTAAGAGATTTGTGGTAAGATTACTGATATGTGTTGATGCAGTGTTTGGGTGGAGTTGTCAGTAAACTAATTTAAGTACTTTCTCAAGAATAGAATGATTCTGCGGAAGGTCAGTTGACTCCTTAGTTCCTGTAATTTCATTGGTACTAGTATTGTCCCCTAAGAATCAGAAAAAACTTATCCAGTTAAATTCTTAAAAGTCCTAGCGTAATGATAGGAGCAAAATGCTTATGACCTTGTGCCTGGTATTTCAAATAGTACCCTGATTTCTCAACATTTCTTTTCCTACTTGGAAGGAAATACGCACACATACAGGCATACCTAGGCACACACATACTTATATACATACATACAGAATCAAAAAGCAATCTGTTGTGGTAATGGTTGGTATGGTATTTTCTAGTTTAAAGAAAAGTGTAAACGCCTTGCCCTTTTAGGAGGAGAGATAGGTATTATTGATTAGTTGAATTCAAGAAGGAAGCTCAGCTGACAAAACCAAAAATGATCCAGAGAGATCATTTGAAATTTAGGGAAGTGGTCATTATTGATCCAGGCCCATAAAACAGTACCTATTGGAATGGGTGGAAACTCCAGTGAAATTTTTAGTCGACTTATCCATTATTTAAAAACCAAAAGGGAAGATTTCTTTTTTTTTGAGAATGTTTCTGAGTGTATGATTTTAAATTCTAGTCAGCTCTGTCTTAAGGTAAGTTTACAACAGAAAATTAAATTAACTAAGCTAAGTATTTCCATACTTTTGGAATTTCAGAGATGCTGCCTATGGAAGTTGCAATTTCTACATTACACTTCTTGACTGTTTTCATGCAGTAAAGAAGGTAAGTGACTTGTAGGATGCTCCTAGTGTTGTGTTGGAGAACTATAGTCCAAGGGAGGACTAGGCCTTCTACCCCAAAGATCTTTTTGTAAGAATTTCTCCCAAGATGTGTATTCTATTTCCCAACTAACATTAAAGCTAACGAAACCAGAAACAGTTTATTCTGAAAATCTGAGCACGTCTATGCATGAGTTGGGGGAAAGCCACTTAAAAAAGAGGACAGTAAGAGAGTGTCATGAAATTAGATTCTAGATCCAGAATTGGTTTTGAGAATGTTGTCATTCAAAAGAAATACAAAAAGTAAATAGATGGCTGGTTTCCACGTTCTCTTTGATCTATGTATTTTATAAGTCTTAGTCCCACCAATATTGTTTACAATAGACATCTCACACAGTACCTGTTGAACACTTCATTTTCATTTTTTCAGGTATCCAATTTCTAGTTCAACAGAATTTGAATAGCCATTTGGTTTGTTACAGGTTTTATATAAAATTTAAGTGGGTCGCTACTGATTTGTCAAAACTATTTGCAACTACGACTCCTGTGTGTCACAACCAGGGCTGCTGTCTTGACTCCAGGGAACATCCTTCGTACCACATTCTAAATGAACGGGGCCCCCTGGGGTTAAGCAGTGCAGCAAGCCCTCGGATTTTCTTGAATGTCCGGCAGCACAAAAAACTAGAATTATAAATCAGTAGCAAATCAAATAAGCTTCAGCAACATCTCAGGTTTTATGTAACTTGTGTTTTTAGAGCCAAAAGGAACCCAGGTTTACTTTCTTATATAATGAATCATGGTGGCTTTCTGGGAATTCTATCAGTAATTTTCTGCCTTAAAATGAGAGGACTAATTGGTATACAAATTCAGAGACTAATTGGTATACCCTTTTCCCTGTATCGGGCAATGAGGTACAGGATCACAGTTTCCTTAGCTTTGAGTTCAGGGACTTTTTGGGTATGGAGCTGATTGAGGTAGTTGTCACTGGCTCTGAGGCAGCTTGATGAGGGGACTGAATGACAACAGGTGTAAATGGCACCTTCCGGTTGCACTCACAGCCCCTGCCAGATGGGCCCCAGGGAACAGCTAATGTAGGTAGGCACACTCACCTTTGAAAAGAGAAAAAGAAAAGCTTTGAGGGTCTTGGAAATGGTCTACTGTAATATCGTATGCAGTCTCTGTTGTTATTTATTGGCTTGGTTTTTTTTTAAATTGAGTATTGCACCCAAAGTCTAATTATGTTAATAATTAGCTGGTATGATAGATAAAAGATTGCATTTTTTACACTAAATTTAGTTTTATGTAAGAGTCAACAGCTTCTGATCTTCAATTTAAATATTTTTTATTTGTGACTGATTTTGAATATTATTGCATATGTGAAAGATTTATCAATGTTATTTTAGTGCTGTATACTTCCAATAAGATCACTTCACAAAATTCAAAGGAAAATAGGAATTGCCTGTGAACTTTGTATTGTATCATTCTGTTAGGAACATCTCTAGTCCAAATGTCATGAAATATACTAAGTATTTTGAGTTCAAGGAAATGAAATTTATCATGGATTTGGTTTTGGGATTAGTACTTAAATAACTATATTATAAAATAAAGACCTTTTGGTTGGCATTCTAGCCTCTTTATTTTGCATTTGTATTTCACTAGTAAATTTTGAAGACTGGGTTTACAAGAGCCCCCCTTTTGAACCAAGACTACCTTGTACATGAAGAATTCTTGCTTCCCTCCTGTCTGGCTCAGTGATCAGTGAGCCGGGAGGATGCTTCTCAGAGGCTGCCAGTTCTCTGTTGTTTGTCCTTGTCTCAGGAAATAGATGTTCTGCTTATTTTGCTTAGGGCACTCTGCCTGCTGCAACAGAGTGAGGCTACAGGATAGGACAGAAAATCTTTTGGTATTTTCTTAAAGGAAGAATTTTTTTGCTTAGGATTTTGAATTTCATGTTGATGTCTGAGCTGTCTTTAGTATAGGGAACATTGATCTTTTAATTCAAGACTGAAGATTTTGGAGGTGAAGATATTGATGAAGTGTGTGGACTTTGTTTGGGATAAACTAGCCCATGTTTTTTTCCACTTTATTATTTATTTAGAGACCATTGGATTGTGTGTTATATTTGAACCCTGAACTTCTGAATCTTCAGCCATGGGTGGAGTTAATCTAGTAAATTAGTGGGGTTACTTAACTATGTATAGATAGGATGATTGGTGAATGAAAATAGAAAATGAAATCTCATTAAATATTGTTATAACTGATATCCACACACTAGAAGCTTTTACAAGGCACAGCCCACTTCCTTTGAAAACTATTCAATGGAAAGTAATCTAAATATAATACCTTTTTGGACTGCCTCCTGATATTTATTACTAGAAAATTGGGTAGGACATTGTTTTCTTATTTGCATCTTTGTTCTTAAAAGCTTTCTTTTGGATTTTAGGCAATGCAGTATGGCTTCCTTAATTTCAACTCATTTAACCTTGATGAATATGAACACTATGAAGTAAGTCTTCAAGGATAATATTTTAAACTTTTGCCCCTCCAGCTTTATTGAGGAGGATAATTGACAAACAAAACTTATATATATTTAAGATGTACAAAGTAATGTTTTCATACATGTATATGTTGCGAAATGATTACGACAGTCAAGCTAATTAACATACTCATCACCTTCTTTGGTGTGTCTGATGAGAATTTAAGATCTACTCTCTGAGCAAATTTCAAGTATACAATACATACATTAGATCTCTAGAACTTTATCTTATAACTGAAAGTTTATATTCTTTGACCAGAATTTCTCCATCCTGTTTTTAACTTTTTTATTCTTCTATTTTACTTGTGGAAGTAGTAATTTTGTTCTATAAAATAAAGGAAAGCACTTTAGATGTTTATAGAGTAAAAAAAGTCATCTTCATCTTCTTACTCCTGTTTCTTGAGTCCCAGTTTTTAGTGTTGGTTTCTGATTTGATGCTTGGTTCCAGAGTGAAGGAGTGTGCACCTATGCATTCTTCATAATGTTTAGTTTAAATATTTTTTAGTATTGATAACTATCATACAGTGATTAAGTGAGATACTGTTTGTAAAACCCTTAGGATAGGGTATGATAAAGTGAATGTGATTATACATCTAATTACCTCTGGAAAATATCTTTGTTTTTATCACAACCTTTTGTTTGTATTAAGTCAGGATACTTCTGGTTGCAAGTTATAGACAGTAAACATGAACAACTTAAATAAAAAGGGAAAAATTTTTTGGATTACCTAAATTAAAAGTCCAGGAGCAGGTGTGGCTTCAAGCATGACTCTCAACCACGTATCAGAAGTTGGAATGAAGCTGGTTTTGTTCTCAGGCCAGCCCTCTCTAGCAGTGTTAAGAAATGGCCAGCAGCTTTGATCTACCAGTTTGGCAAACCAAGCAAAAAAGAGTAATCTTAGCTCCAGCAGAAGACCTGTGAATGCCTCCCACAGCCTGGCTTAGACCCTGTGCCTGTCCCTGTACAGCCTGTGTTCTTTGGCAGGGGATGGGTATGGAATACTCTGGCCCACCTTAGTTTTCGCTCTTTTTTTTTTTTTTCCAGACAGAGTCTTACTCTATTGCCCAGGCTAGAGTGCTATGGTGTCAGCCTAGCTCACAGCAACCTCAAACTCCTGAGCTCAAGCAATCCTCCTGCCTCAGCCTCCCCAGTAGCTGGGACTACAGGCATGCACCACCATGCCCGGCTAATTTTTTCTATATATATTTTTAGTTGTCCAGCTAATTTCTTTCTATTTTTAGTAAAGACGGGGTCTCGCTCTTGCTCAGGCTGGTCTCCAACTCCTGAGCTCAAACAATCCACCCACCTCCCAGAGTGTTAGGATTACAGGCGTGAGCCACCGTGCCCAGCCCAGCCTTAGTTCTCTGACCTTCCCCGGAGCCTAAGGTTCCTGTGTCAGCCCTATCAAACCATCCAGACAAAAAATTTTTTAAAGGTGGGATGGGGTGAGTGGAAAGTCCAGACAGGCAAAACCATAGGTGTGTTCTACATTTTTCAACATACTGTATTTTTAAAAGAATAAATGGTTTGATTCTGTGGCTTCATCTTTTATGTAGATAATAAGTAAGATGCTAAAGGCCTCGTCCAGCCAAGAAAATTTCGTAGACTGTTGTCTATTTATCCTTCTATAGTTATCTTGAGCAGACTTTCTCTCTAATGCTGGAGAGTGATTCCTCAGCACTTCATGCAGTAGTATCTTGAATCCTCAGATAACTCTTTTTCTGCTATCAATTTCTAAAGTAACTATTATTTCAAACGTTTAGGTATAACTGAACTATTTTATTGATGAATTGAGTTAATAAGGACAGTTAGTTGTTACTATGATGTACCAAAGATGTAAAAGCATATTACAGGATTCTTTACAGCTTATCTTTACTTCTCTGAAATAGCAGTCCATTTGTAAGTAAGATATATATTTAACTACCATCTTATAATAATTTAGTATAACTAAATTATTAATACCTCTTGGTGCTTTTCTTTATAAAATTAAACATTTAAAATAAAATTCTCTATTTAGGTATGCAAAATGACTAAAAATGCCAGTTGGTGTTTGTTCCTTCAGTGTAGCTCAGTGAGTGATAAATCGCTCCCCTCTTGCTGCTGTAGAAATTAGAGGATCTGGGTTGGGCAAGTAGCAATGTTTTTATGTCCAGTGAAATTGCATCGAGCTTAGGTAGCCCACAGACCAGTTTTGTTTAGCCTATACAGTGTAATTAGAAATTTGAGGTTAGTGTATTTTGTTGATTCCATGGTGCCCATTTTTTCCCTGTTTTAACTTCTCTGAATTCAGGATTTGTCTTAATCTATGATGCCAAACTATGAAATCTGGTTGTTGGCAATGTCTAATCACAGGTGTTGTCTTAAGAACTACAGATTTTTTATTTCACTTCAAAAATTGAACATCTGGCAGCATTTGTCTTCATTCCTGCTTAGATCTTTTATCATGCAACATATGCACATCAGTTACCCATGTTGATAATTAAATCAAGTAAACTGGTTTTGGGTGACCTGCCTGGGCCCTGTAGATGTTCAAGAAATTCAGTTTATTTCTTAGGCCTTTTTTGGTACACATATAAACACCTCAGTTGCAAAGCTAGTTTATCTGGGTTTTTCTTTATCACTAATTCTCTCCTTCTCTACTATCAAAAGTCTCCTACTTTCTGATTAAAAGTCTCTATTATCCATTTCATTAAAAGATATGTTTCTATTGTTAAATTTGAACTATATTTATGTTATAATTATATTGGTAACTCAATCTAAAGGACTTAATAACAGGAAGTAGCCTGTTTTACATATCAGTTTATATTTATGGCCTTATTGGTGGGTTTAGTGAAATTAGTGGGTTTAGTGAGATTTTTTTGATTGGTCCCCTTATTAAATAGTTAGAAAAATGATGGAAAGGTGTGCCTCTATAAATAGATAAGTATGTATTTGAGAAGCCAGGAGCCTAACTAGATAGTTTTTTCTCCTTTGTTCAAGGAGTTAAGATTGCTTCTATTGGAAACCAGGTTAGACATTCAGGAAAACAGGGAAGTTTCCAGATACCTCATACTGGAAAAGTTTCAGAACTTTTTCAGATAAAATAACCAAGTATTTAGTGTATTTGGTTGGCAGCGGTTGGTTCTGTTTTCCAAGGGCTGACTACTCTAGAAAAGAAACAATGTTAAAAGAAAGTTATTAGGACCTAATATTAGGAACTAATTCTTCCCTCATTGCAGGGCACATTTTAGATTCCTGTCTCATGGTCATGTATAAACAGATTTTTTGCTAAAGCATGCAGTTTTGAAGTCCATCAGAGATTCAATATTGAGCAGAGAGTTAGGGAGGAGATTAAGTCTAAAAATGAATTGTACTGGTCTTCCCTTTGCAGAAAGCAGAAAATGGAGATTTAAATTGGATAATACCAGACCGATTTATCGCCTTCTGTGGACCTCATACAAGATCCAGGCTTGAAAGTGGTATGCAAAACTATGGAGCCAATATAGTTTTGTTATTGAAAGTATCCATCCAGTATTTTCTTTTGAAAGAGGATGAAGAGTTAAACCAAGCTTGGCTAAGTCTTAATTATTTAAGCATACTTGGTCATTTCAGTGCATCATTCTGCCTACATTTTAACTTTTCTTTATTTTGGTTTTTACAGTTATAATCAAATTGATATTCAATCCCCAGTCTAGATTCTGTCTTCACCCAATTACAGGTGAAACTATTATTTTCTTTCTGCATTTACAATATCTGGTGCATTTCTTTATGTAGGTTACCACCAACATTCTCCTGAGACTTATATTCCATATTTTAAGAATCACAATGTGACTACCATTATTCGTCTGAATAAAAGGATGTATGATGCTAAACGCTTTGCGGATGCTGGTTTCGATCACCATGATCTTTTCTTTGCGGATGGCAGTACCCCTACTGATGCCATTGTCAAAGAATTTCTGGATATTTGTGAAAATGCTGAGGGTGCCATTGCAGTACATTGTAAAGGTATGTTCCTAGGGTTAAAGAATGGTATACATGTATGAATATATGTGTAAAAACACACCATGCTCATTTAGGTTACATGTTAGGACACATGAAACTACCTTTGTTTTTTTAAAAATGCTTTTAAAACCCTAATTTATAGCCGAGTGTGGTGGTGCACACCTGTAGTCCCAGCTACTTGGGAGACTGAGGCAGGAGGATCACTTGAACCCAAGAGTTTGGGGTTATAATAAGCTGTGGTCATGCCACTGCACTCCAGCCTGGGCAACAGAGCCAGACTCTGTCTCTAAAAATTAAATAAATAAAAATTTAAAAAAGAAAAATAAAACCCTAATTTCATATGAGAAGTATAGTAAATTATTTTCATAAGTAACCCTACAAAGACTTATCACATTGAAATGCATTCATTTATTCATCAAATATCTATCAAGTGCCTACTGTATGGTAAGTTCTAGGATACATCAGTGAGTAGGGCAGACCCCAAGAGCTTGTCTTTATGGAGACTATATTCTTCTTTTTAATTGAAAAAATTTTTTTAACTTTTTAGTTATTATGGGAACATAATAGTTGTATATCTTTATAGGGTACCTGTGTTGTTTTGATATAGGCATACAATGTGAATTAATCAGATCAGGGTAATTGGGGTATCTGTCAACTCAGGCATTTAACATTTCTCTGTGTTAGAAACATTCCACTTCTACTCTTAGTTATTTTAAAGTATACCCTAACTTATTGTTGATTATAGTCACTTTGTTGTGCTATCAAATATTGTTCATTCTATTCTAACTATATTTTTGTACACATTAACCATCCTCCCTTTTCCCCCTGTCCTTTCTACCTTCCCAGCCCTGGTAACCATCATTCTAGTCTGTCTCCATGAGATTGAGGATTGGTTTTAGTATTTAGCTCCTGCATATGAGTAAGAACATAGGAGATTTGTCTTTCTATGGAGACTATTCTTACAAGTTGCTGTGTTCTCAGCATTTATAACAGTGCCTGTTAATAAATACTTTTTACATAGATGAATGACTATTCAATAATATAAGTTATATGACATTCCCAGAAATTAAGACATGGTGTGAATGTACTAGGATTTATTTAACTCTTCTCCTCTTGTTAGATAGTTAATTAAGAAGACAAGGAATATATTTTCATTAAGAAAACCCAACATTGAAAAAAACAAAACAAACCCTGGGGAAGGGGTAGACCCTGACCTCTGGAGTTACAACTGTATTTGTGGTTACAAATAAAATATAAGTACAATTAGAATGTTCGAGTGTTCGGTTTTCAATGAAAAAATCACAATGCATCCAGAAACAGGAAAGTACAACCTATTGAAAGGAAAAAATAAATCAGCCAAAACTGTCCCTGAGAAAGACCAGACAGTAGACTTATTAGACAAAGAATTTAAGACAATTATCTTAAACATGCTCAAGGAGTTGAAAGGAAAACATGGAAAAAGTCAAGGAAATAATGCATGAACAAAATGGAAATGTCAGTAAAAAAAGGTAGAAAGCATAAAAGTGAACAAAAAAGAAATAGAAATGAAGTATACAATAAATAACTGGAATGAAAAATTCACTAGAGGGATTCAAATGCAGATTTGAGCAGGCAGAAGAAAGAATGAATTGTTGGATAATCTAGATGAAATGGACAAATTCCCAGATAAACAAAACCTAGGACTAGATTATGAAGAAACAGAAAATCTGAATGGACCCCTGACTAATAAGAAGGTTGATCAGTAATCCAAAACCTCCTGACAGAGCAAAACCCTGGACATGATGCCATCACTGATGATTGTACCAAACATTTAATAAAGCATTAACAGCAGTCCTTCTCAAACTCTTTCACAAAGTTGAAGAGAAAAGAACACTTCTGCACTCATTGTGTAAAGCCAGAATTATCCTGATACCAAGGACAAAGACACTATAAGAGAAGAAAACTACAGGCCAGTATCCCATATCCATTGAACAAAATACTTGCAAACCGAATTCAGTGGCTTAGTAAAAGGATCATACCCCATGACCAAGTGGGATTTATCCCTGGACTGCAAGAATGGTTCAACATATGAAAGAAATCATTGTAATACAGCACGTTAAGGACAAAAACCACATGATCATCTCAATGCAAAAAAGCATTTGACAAAATTCAATACCAGTTTTTGATAAAAACACTCAAACTAGGAATAGAAGGAAACTACCTCAACATAATAAAAGCCATGTGTGAAAAGCCCACAGCTAGCATCATACTGAATGGTGAAAGACTGAAACCTTTTACTCTGAGATCAGTAACAGGACAAGGATGCCCAGCTTTGCAACTTCTATTCAACATAGTATTAGAAGTTATAGCCAGAGCAAAAAAAAAAAAAAGAAAGAAAGAAAGGACATCCAAATTGGAGTGGAAGAAGTAAAATTATCTCCGTTTACAGATGATAATTATATGTAAAAATCCCTAAAGATTCTACACAAAAAAAAAACTGTTGGAACTAGTAAATGAATTCAGCAAAGTAGCAGGATACAAGGTTAACAGGTAAAAATCACCCTTGTGTTTCTATGCCCTAACAATGAACAATCTGAAAAAGAAATGAAGAAAACAATTCCATGTACAATAGCATCAAAAAATAAAATATTTAGAAATTAAGGAGATGAAAGACTTGTATAAAACATTTTTGAGAAAAATTAAAGAAGGCATAAATAAACGGAAAGACATCTCATGTTCATGAATTGGGTGACTTAATATTGTTAACATGTCAGTACTACTCAAAGGGATGTACAGACTCAATACAATCCCTATCAGAATCCTCACATTTTTTGGAGAAATAGAAATATCATCCTAAAATTCATATGGAATCTAAAGTGATGCTGAGTAACCAAAACAATTTTGAAAAACAAGAACAAGATTGGAGGACTTAACCCTTTTTTATTTCAAAACTTAGTACAAAGCCACATCAATCAAGACTGTGTAATACTAGCATCAAGACAGATACATAGACCAGTTGGATAGAATAGAGAGCCCAGAAACAAATCCTCATGGATGTGGTCAAATGATTTTCAAGAAGGGTGCAAAAACCACTCAATGGGGAAAGGACAGTCTTTTCAATAAATGGTGCTGGGAAAACTTGATATCCTTTTGCAAAAGAATGAGGTTGGACCCTTGCATATCACCATATACAAATATTCAAAATGGATGAAAGACCTAAACATAAGACCTAAAATTATAAAACTCTTAGAAGAAAACAGAGGGAAAGCTTTATGACATTAGATTTGGCAGTAATATGACACCAGAGACAGATATAAAAGAAAGAATAGACAAATTGGACTATAAAAATGTAAAAATTTTGTACATCAAAGGATACTATCAACAGAATAACAATGTAACCTAGTGTGGACTAGGATAACATATTTGCAAATCACCTATCTGATAAGGAATTATTATCCAGAAGATATAGGCAGAACCCTTAAAACTCAACAACAACAACAACAAAAAAACCCCAATTCAGAATGTGAAAAGGACTTGAATAGACATTTCTTCAAAGAAGATATAAAATGGCCAATAAGCACATGAAAAGTTGCTCAGTATCACTAGTGATTAGGGAAAAACAAATCACAACCACAGTGAGATACCACTTCACATTCCTTAGGATGGGTAATATAAAAAAAAAAAAACTGCGTACACACCAGAAAATAACAAGTATTGATGATGATGTGGAGAAATTGGAATACTTGTGTACGGCTGGTGGGAATGTAAAATGGTACAGCGGCTATGGAAAATGATGTGGCAGTTCCTCAAAAAATTAAAAATATAATTATACGATTCAGCAATTCCACTTCTTGGTATATATCCAAAAAGAATTGGCAGCGGGGATATGAACAGATATTTGTACACCCATGTTTATAGCAGTGTTATTCCCAGTAGCCAGAAGGTAGAAGGAATCCATTGTCCATCAGTAGATAAATGGATAAACAAATCGCAGTGTACACATGTAACGGAATATGGTGCCGCCTTAAAAAATGAAGAAAATTCTGACGCATGCTGCTATATCAGGGGTGAACCTTGAAAACATTATGCTAAGTGAAGTATGCTAGTCAGAAAAGGACAAATATTGTATGATTCCACTCGTGAGGTAATCAAATGAAAGAAAGTAGAATGGTGGGTTGCCAGAGGCTGAGGGGAGATGAGGACTGAGAGTTATTGTTTATAGGTGCAGAATTTCAGTTTTGCAAGATGAAATGTGCTCTGGAGTTACATGGTGGTAATGTTTGCATAACAGTGTGAATATACTTAATGCTACTGAACTGTACACACACATATGCGCAAACTGGTTAAAATGATCTCCAGAAACCAGCCCTAAGGAAATGTAGGTCTCTGAATTACCTGAGATAGAATTTGAAATAACTGTCTTAAAAATTCACAGTAAGCTAAAAGAGAACTCAGACAACTAAAGAAAATCAGGAAAATGATGAATGAAGAAAAATGGTAAATTTTATGTTATGTGTATTTTACCCCAATTTTTAAAAATAAAATCCAACATTAGTTATTTCATTTTTTTTTATTATAATAAGCAGTTGAGGTTGTTCTTGGCCAGGTTGCCCCCGGGGTATATTTGGCAATGCCTGGAGACATTGGTTTTCACAATCTGGGTGGGTGCTCTCCATCTAGTGGGTAGAGGCCAGGGGTGCCGCTAAATACCCCGCAATGCACAGGACCACCCCCTGCAACATTGACTTGTCCAGCCCAAAATACTGGTGAGGTTGAGAAACTCTGAAGTGGACTGATGACCAATTAAAAGTCTGAAGAGGATTTGGTATGATTAGATGTTTTGGGAAGAAAAATGATGAAAATATGAAAATTGGATTGTGTAGTGAAAATTGAGATTCCTTAGGAAGTGTATTAATCTGTTAGGGCATACCACAGAGTGGGTGGCTTAAACAACAGAAATTTATTTTCTCACAGTTCTGGAGACTGCAAGTTCAAGATCAGGATACTGGCAGGGTTGGTTTCTGGTGGGGCCTTGCTTCTTGGCTTGTAGATGGCTGCCTTGCCTTCTGTCTTCACGTGTGTTTTTTCTCTGTGTGCCCTCACTCCTGGTATCTCTTCCTTTTCTTATAAGGAATCCTATTGGATTAGGGCCCCACCTTGATGACCTCATTTAACCTCAGTTACCTCCTTTAAGGCCCTATTTCCAAATATGGACACATTGGGAGTTAAAACATCAACACGGTTTTGGGAGGGTCAGGTGGGACACAATTTGGTATATAATATTAAGCTCTCTGAACTCACCCCCAAATTTATATTCCTTTAACACTGAAAATACATTCACCCCATCTCAACTCCTCCAAAAGTCTCAACCCATTCCAGCATCAACTCCAAGTTCAAAGTCTCATCTAAACATCATCTAAATCAGGCACAGGTGAGACTTGAGGTATGATCCATCCTGAGGCAGAATTCCTCCCCAGCTGCGAACCTGCAAAACCAGACAGGTTATGTCCTTTCAAGATGTAATTGCAGGACAGGCATAGTATAGACATTCTCATTCCAAAAAGGAGAAATCAGAAAGAAGAAAGGGGTTACATTCCCAATCAAGTCTAAAACCTAGTAAGGCAAATGCCATTAGATCGTAAGTCTAGAGAATAAGCCTCTTTGGCTCGATGCTCTTGCCCTCTAGGGTAGTGGCTTTGCCCTCTATGCCATGGTCAGGGGCAGCCTGGCTCACTGTAGCCAGTGGAGCTGGCCCTACCCTGTGAAACCCAGAAGTAGACAGCTTTGCCCCTGGGCCCATGTGCTCTGTGTCTTTGTGGCCATGGAGAGCCCTGTGCATCTCTGAATTGCCTTTGGGATCATGCTTCCTTTTCATGAAGGACAAGGCATCTATGCACCCAGGTAGCTCTACTGTCAGAAGTCCAAAAGCCTTCCTTTATTTCATTCCATGTCTGTCCTGTTTCGTCCACACTGGCAGTGTCTTCTACTAGTATAATCCCATCTCTGTACCTGACTTCTGCTGAGATGGTGATTAAATCCATGAGTAATCTCTTCATGGCATGATTGTCCAGCCTCACAGTTGAATGCCCTCTCCAGAACATGCTCCCTTAATTTTTTTGCAGCATGTACAGGCTGAGAATTTTCTAAATTTTTAGTTCCTGGTTCCCTTTTGCTTAACAATTCTTTCTTTGATTCCTCTCTCTCCTCTTATGTTTTACTTTAATCAGTAAGGGGAAACCAGGCTGTACCTTCAACATTTTCCTTACAAATCTCCTCTGCTAAACGTCCAAGGTTATCACTCACAAATTCTGCCTTCCATAAAACACTAGAACACAATGCAGTCCATTTCTTTGCTACTTTATAATGAGTATTGCCTTTACTCCAGTTTTGAATAACACATTCCTCATTTCCATCTGAGACTGCACCAGAATCATCTTTCATGTCAACGGTCCTCAAGACAATGAGGCTTTTTCCTACACGTGTCTCAAAACTCTTCCAGCCTCTACCAATTCCAAAGCTACTTCTCCATTTTTACATGTTTGTTACAACAGCGCCCCACCTCACAATCCAAATCTGTATTAGTGAGGCTTCTCCAGAGAAACGAAACCAACAGGATGCTTGTATGTGGGAGATTTATTTAAAGAAATGGGCTCATGCAAATATGGAGTCTGGTGAGTTCAAAATAGGAACTCTGGGCTGGCAGCCTGGAGACCCAGGAGAGCCGTGGTGCAGATGAAGTCTGGAGGTTGTCTGCTGAAGAATTCCCTCTTCTTGGGAAGGTTGATCTTTTTGTTCTGTTCAGGCCCGATTGGATGACCCGAACTATGGAGGGCAGTATGCTTACTGAAAGCTCACCCATTTCAATGCTAATCTCATCCAAGAACTCCCTCCAGGTTGACACATAAAATTAACCCTCACAGGAGGTAACGATAATAGTCTAGAGGAAAGGAGGACAGGACCAAGAGTTTATTAAAAAATCTGAGTGAAAATGGGTATAACAGAAGAGTAGAAAATTTAGTTGGATGTGGGAGTAAGTGTAAGAGTTTGAGCTTTTGATTTTGGAAAGATGGTAGTACCATTTTCCCAAAACACCCAGGGCAGAAAACACTGCATTTACTGCAAATCGTGCTCAGAAGATGATTCTCTGTCTTGGCTACACATAGAATGCCCTGGGGGAGTTTAGATGTCTCTGTGTCCAGGCTGCACTGCCTACCCGTTAAATCTGCATTCTGGGCACCAGTATATTTAAAACTCTCCAGGTGATTCCAGTATGTAACCAGCCTTGAGAACCACTGTCAAGGGACACAGAATCGTGGGAAGCCTTTTAAAAAAAATTGTACCTGTCCAACAAAATTCTAGAGTACATGAGACCAGGTTTCATTGATTTCTTTTCCTAGCCGGCCTTGGTCGCACAGGCACTCTGATAGCCTGCTACATCATGAAGCATTACAAGATGACAGCAGCCGAGACCATTGCGTGGATCAGGATCTGTAGACCTGGCTCCGTGATTGGGCCTCAGCAACAATTTTTGGTGATGTAAGTAGACAGAAGGCTTTTGTAATTCTGCAGGGAACACGGGGGTCTGGAAACCAATGGGAAGTGGAATTTTCCTTAGTCTCCACTAACAACAGACAGTTTGGGAGGAAACAGTTGTTTGTATATCTTTCTGGAAAGCTGTATTTTGATGTCATTTAAATGCTCTAGGAAACAAGCAAGCCTCTGGCTGGAAGGTGACTATTTTCGTCAAAAGTTAAGGGGGCAGGAGAATGGACAACACGGAGCAGCCTTTTCCAGACTCCTCTCTGGTGTTGATGACATTTCAATAAATGGGGTCAGGAACCAAGACAAGCCAGAACCTGAACCGGTAATCAAACCATCCTGGTCACGCTGTTATTATTGCTTTAAATGCTATTGAGAACCTTTTAGGGCGTGGAGAAAATCGTAGGTGAAAATAGTAAAGCAATTTTGAGGGATTATCGTCACACAGTTTTTTATATTTATAACCCTGTCTAGGAACTCTTCACTCAAAATAATTAAAACAAGGTTGTGTGTCTGTAAAACTGGCACGTGTAGGAAAAAGAGGTCTGTGAAGTCAGCTCTTAGGTAGACCTAGGTGTTCCTGGGGTCCTCACCCCTTGTTCCCATTTCACAACAGCCGATACAGGGAGAACTTTTAAAGAACCAAGAATTTAGGGGGTAGCAGTACTAGATTAAGTGGCGGTAAGTGCATTGTGAAATTTTAAATAGAATGTTTTTATAATTGCAAGCCCATATGCCTCTTCACTATCTGTATGTTTTATAACGAGAGTGCTGTTGGGTTCTGTGTAAGTCAACTCTGTTGTCTTGAAATGTGACCTGTAGCTTGATTTCAAAAGGAGAAATATACGTCAGAGTTCTGCAGAAACTTGAAGTGTCTATATGTACGTGTTTATGTTTGTGTTTATATGGATAAGTAGCCCCTATGCTTTGCTGCATTAATAAGTGCAACTTCAATCGTTAGCTCAGTGTTTTTCTACTTACACAGTACAGTGATGACGATGAAATCAATGGAGTGACACAAGGTGATAGACTTCGGGCCCTGAAAAGCAGAAGACAATCAAAAACAAATGCTATTCCCCTCACGTGAGTCTGGTTTCCTTTGTAGTGGTTAATGATGTTTAAGATACATGTGGGGTCCTTTTTGAGCATTTTTTCCTGTGTATTTTTTTCCCTAGTTGGATGCCCATTATGTTACTTTGAAATGATGATGTTATTTGAAACACAGGGGTGCTGGCCTCAGAAGCTATCAGTTGTCCTGTTTATCTGTGTCCTCTATCGTATGTAACCTCATGAGCCTTTGTAGGTGGGGGAGCAACATTAGGAACACTTTTTCTCCTCAGATAATCAGCATGTCTCTCCTCCAGAGAGACAGCAGATGTACAGCCCAGAATAACAAACTTGTCCATAGTTATTAAAATGGTGAATTTCTTTAAATTTGCCAAATTTCAGATCATTTGTTTTAATATGGTAGAATTTAGTGAGATATGATGGCTTAATGGCGCTATATTGTTTTGGGGCAACAATGAACTGGTCTAAACTATATTTTTGTATTTTTTTTTAATTTGGAGATTATTTTCAAATTATAGAGGAAGGTTTGGCGTGAGAATGGGAAGTATTTTAGTTATTGAGTGTATGTATGTCCACATGTATTTTCTTGTAGTTTGGGTTCAACCTCATGGAACATCCAGGATTGTTAGAAAAATACATAGGATCAAAATACATGGCTATTATACTTTTTTCTAGGCTGTTCTCTAGTAGATGCTCCTACTTTTGCCATGGGATTTCTTCCTTCTGGTTACCCCCCTTTTTATTATGGGGCACCAAATTCCCAGCCTTCTTTTTTTGCGGGGGGTGGGGGGGATGGAGATAGGTCATTTTATTCAGTAAGCATCTTGTAATATGGTCAGGAATTGATGATATAATCAATCATTTATATTGGCAGAGATCAGGCTTTGTTTGTAATTAAAAGTGGTTCTTCACTGGTATCTCTTCATAATCTAAAAATTCTGAGGTAGAATTACACATAAGCTTGTGTCATCATGGATTGCTCACCTGTGAAGTTCTTAAAAGACCCAAAGCAAAGAATTGAGTTTTCCAATATTAAGTGCCATGTGAATGTAGGGCATCAATTTTGATTATAGGCATTTATTAAGCCTTCTTTGCAGCTTAGTGGTACTTCAGTCAACTAGACTGCTTTAAGAATGGTGCCTTTTTTAGCAGGGCATGTTGGCACGCACCTGTAGCCCCAGCTTCTCTGGAGGCTGAGGCAGGAGGATCGCTTGAGCCCAGGAGTTTGAGGTTACAGTGAGCTATGATGACACTACTGTACTCTAGCCTAGGTGACAGTGAACCCTGTCTCAAAAAAAAAAAAGTGGTTTTTGTATGATTTATTTAGCTCCAAAGCAGTTTTGTTTTTCATTAAAATTTGTTATCTAAGGCCTTGATGGTTCTTTTTATTTGGAAATATGATATAATCATCTGAAACTAATTCTGGACATGATGAAAGCAGCAGGTAGTGCCCTCAAGCAGTGCTTCTCAGACATCACTGTGCATTTGAGTCACCTGGGACACTTGTTAAACTACAGATTATTATGAGTGGGTCTGGGGTGGGGTCTGAGAGCTGCGTTTCTAGCAAGCTTCCCTGTGTTGCAGATGCTGCTGGTCCAGGGACCACACTTTAAATTGCAAACCCTAGGAAACTGATGCTTCTGTGGGTTGCTCAGGTTTTTTATTTTATTTTGTTTTTCAGAATCTGCATCATCAGTGTTTTTCTCAATATTTTGTTGCCTTTTGTTCAAAAGTCAAGTTGGGAGTCAGGGGATGCTAATTCTGCTTAGTCAAAGGCTCTTATTAACTAAGGCTTATAGGAAATTTCCTTGAGTCACCCTCTGAGTCTGTGATTCCCAGGAATATGTTTTCTGAAGAGTTCAAATCACTTGACACTCATTTCCGAAGAGTCAAGACCTAGTGACAGAGTGAGACTCTATCTCAAAAAAATAAAATAAAAATAAAGAAAATACAGTACTTGCAAGAAGGGAAGTTTGTAAGAAATATACAAATACAGATGATTCTTAGGAGAAAGGTATAGTATACAAGATGTTATTCCAATTATTGGTTTCTCTTTTATAAATGGTTAATATTTGGGGAGAGTTAAAGTTTTAAGAAATTGTAAAATAGCCACTTTCTCAGAGAGCCTGTCTGATCCTGATTACTGAGAAGACAGTAAATCACATAGCACCATGACATTGATCTCATCTTCAGAACTTGATGGCAAGTATATTGTCTGTGCTAAAATGAATGTAACTTGAGCCATGCTGCCTGTCCTTCTGTGTACTGATCATTTCTTCTAGGTTTGTTCATGTTAAATGAAACATGAAGAGTAGAGTTGCATACTGATGGGAATAAGGTAAAAATGGAGACATAATTAGCCTGGAAAAGTCCCTAAAGTCTCCCTTAATAGTGCAGTAGAAATGGGAGTATGTTTCAGCAATGGAAAATAATTCTTAGGCCATGAGCTAGTAAAGAGGAGCAAATAAAAATCTGTAATGCAGACACCTGGACATTCAGGCCATTCTGCCTTAGGATAACAGTTGATTCAGTAACTAGAATGAAGGGTGGGATGCATAGGAAGGTTTTGTAGTGTTCCTAGGCCATTTATTTGATTCCATTTAAATATTAAGCCCCTGTAATCTTAATATTAGTAGATTTGGTATTTTTGTGGGAAGCTGGTGTGGGTATAACTTGTAGAATGAGGTTAGATTTTATCTCGAGTCCACCCTTTTCCCACTGTATCGGGTGCCTGGCACATAGCTCTTAATTATGTTGATGATGAGGTCAACAATAAAAATGACGTAGTAAGCTAAGTCAGTGCTTGCCACCTTGTACAGTCCACAGGAAATGCTCAGTGGAGCCTTTTGTATTTGGTCACAGATGTACCCAGTTGACCATTTGGAAGTGCAGTAGTTGGAAGGAGCTACCACCCTTCCCAGTGTGAGGAGATTTCCTTCCTTCTGTGCTAGAACCCAGGCCCGTGGATTAAGAAACACCAAGCTGAAAGCCAACTCGTATTGCTTGAGGGAAATGAATGAGGAAAACAACTGAGGAAAAATGAATAGTATGAATACATAAGTGAAACTTTGCCCCTTTTGTGTTGCCTGGGGTTGGGTGTGTCACATGTGCAATGCTTTAGGAGTTTAGTTACAACTCCACTGAAATGCGATCACTTATGCTGTGCTGTTTGTTTATAATTTTTATAGTTGTGCCTCCTATTATCTTATTAATTAGTCTATGGCTTTTTTTTTTTCTTTCGGTTGTTTGGATTTGCTTCCTTTTTCCCTGTGGTTTGGTTTAGTTTTTTGTATGTGCATATCTTGTACTTTTTGAAGAATTTCAATCATAGTCTATGACCCATTTCAATATCATAAATTTAAATTAACATGGGGCAGTTGCCTAGCTAGAGATTGAGGCTAACCTTTTATCCCAAATTATCAAACCTGTTTAAACTAAAGATAGCATTTTTTGCCCCCAACACAAAATGGAAAAACTCCACCCTTATTTCCCACCCCTGTGCATCCCAGTCGCTGTACTGGGCCTTCAGGTGTCTAAGGTTCACATGTAGCTTTATTTGTTTATTTTGTATTGTGTTATTTATTTTGGCTTCCCAATTTGAACATCTGTTCTTTCCCCTTCACCCCTTTCCAGATGTCCCCTAGCTGTGCTGACCTCTGCACTGTGTAGTGTTGTCATCTGGTGGATTGTTTGTGACTACATTCTTCCCATCCTGCTATTCTGTTTCGATGGTTTCAGAACACAGTAGCCGTCAGGACCCTTTGACAGATAGCTGCTGTGTAAGTGTCCCACTCCATGTCTCCACTGTCGCTTGCTTCGGGTGCCTAGCGTGACTCTCGCCATGCATGCTTTTCTCCTTGTCGGCTCCCAGCTTTGTTGGTTTGCCTATTTTCAAAGGTTCTTTTTCTGAATCTTTTCAATGAATGGATGGTGGTGGGGAGGGAGGGCTTCACCGTTCCTTTCGCAAAAGGGATATTAAAAATAACATACCTTGTTTTTAAGTTGCTCTTGCTATTAACAGATATTCTGAAATAGCATTTTATAAATAAAGACACTGAAATAGTTTCTTTTTCCTATCAATAGTATTTAGTTAGCTTGGGATAGTTGGGGTGGTTTTCTTTCACTTAATTGGCTCTACAGCTTCCCTCTGATTTTCTGTATCTTGAGAATGTCCTTTCTAATCTAGCAAAGAAGAATTTTTCCCACTGGTCTACTTTTAGTAAAGATTTGATGTTGTAGCCTTGAGGTCTAATGAAGATCACTTCCTGGGTTTCCCCTCCAATTCTGCCACTGTACAATAGCTTTCTCTTAAGTCTTCTATCTTTAGTATGCAGAATTTTCTACTCTATCCCATTTCATTTCCTCCCCTTTAGGAAAAACAGTAA
The DNA here is from genome assembly GCA_004363605.1 of Indri indri. NCBI lineage: Eukaryota > Metazoa > Chordata > Mammalia > Primates > Indriidae > Indri > Indri indri. The sequence goes on from RJWJ010006119.1 coordinate 38,740, forward strand.
GTACAGTTTTCAAAACTTGATGTTAAATGAGGGCAGAACAGAGGCTGCCTGTTTTGGAGTGTGTTTCCATGTGACAGTCACTGCTCCCACCTTTCTCTTTTTCCCCAAAATAACCAGAATGTCTTTATTCAATTAATATAGGCAAATTTGTATCCTCTTGAGATCTTTCATCCTTGAAATGAAGACCTTAACAGTGAAGAGGCGACCCCCCCCACCCCACCCCCGCTCCTGGTGGAGCAGCATAGTGAAGACCCCGGGCACAGAGGGTGGGCATGTCCTTCCTGTGTGCTAGGTGTACCACCACCCTCTTACCAGGGCTGCATTCTTCCTTCTCTGAAACTTTTTCTTTAACTCATATTTTAAGAATTTTCTCTTATCTCCATTTGAACTCAGAAGTCATAAAAGAATGTTATAACTGTTCCTTCCAAGATTTCTTCCAAAGTGAAATTTCATTGCAACCAACTCTGGTACTTTGTCTTTTCATTGAGTGTTTTCATATGGCTAAGAAAGATTTAAAAATCAAGCAGCTTTCACTCTTTTCAAAATTAAGGAAAACCTGCTTACCATATTCCTGTTTGGCATTTTCTTGAATATCTTATTAAAACAAGCTTATTATCGCACATTCAGATGTGCTATATTTCTGATATAGATTAACCTTCTCGGTGATTTTTCTTAGTAAGCTTCAGTTTCCATGTATTCTGCGTCAAGAGCATCTTGCACTACATAGATTTTTTTCTTCTCAAACTATTCCAAGTAGCAAAGATGTTCTGAGTGGGTGGAGTTCTTATTGGGTGGAGTTGTCACTAATAATACTCTGGCACTTTGTGGTTGTATTATCATTCCCAGGGTAAGTTTGAAAATGGTCTCTATCAGGCTCTTTTCTTTTTAATATTCTATATAAGCTGTAACCTGTTGTTGTTGTTGTGACTGATGTGTGCCATTGCATTTCTAGAACCAAGCAGAGTATTCAATTTAGCCTGACTAATTAATTTGGAATTTACAGAAGCAGAAAGCTTTTAACAGTTACAATAATGTTAATAAGTACTTGCTTTCTAAAGGGCGTTATTTGTAAGGTGACTACTCATAGACACTGTGGTTGTCATTCGCCTCTGTTGGCAGATGATGTGGATGATGTAGCATCTCCTGATAGGCTGCTACTAGTGAAAAGCACCTGTTCCCTGCCATCCCTAGAGAAGCAGGCCACTTCAGGTTGCTGTATCAGACTCTGAGACAGTGGGAAAGACACAAACGGAGGGCCCAGGGCCATCATTTTGCAGCTCTGTGTGTATTAGTGGTAGACAACTAGCATACATAGTGCATAGTAGCCCTGATGGAGTCTTCTCTTGGAATTGGATTTTCTTGTTCAAGCATTTTGTGGCTTGATAGGTGAGAAACCTGGCTTTTCAGGTCTTTTGCTTTGTCGTGTGCCTTGAGTTGCAGATATGACTATATCCAAAAATCTGAGAGTACTGAGGCTCCAAAGATACTGCATAGAAGAAAGTGAACTGCAGTATAGGCACGAGGTAAGACAGAGGATTTTTTCAGGAGAGAGGGAAAGGAGAATATCTGCTGAATATTGCTCTGAAACAGCCAGGTGGTTGGCTTGGTTTGGAAGGTGGAAGGCAGTGAGCACCCAGGTTCCCCGTGGCAAAGGGAACGCTTCACTCCCTTTTGCTAGCTTGGCCCACCTTATCAAGGTGCTTCTTGTAGGACATCACTGATAATATCTCAGTGGAGTTGTTGGGTTTTTTCCCCCCCACTTTACTGATATATAACCTGCAGGTATGATAACTGCTTTGTTGTCAGTGCAAATAACTGGACTCTTCCCTGGTGTAATTAATGCATTCTAAATTTCTATCATTTTCTTAAAGTTCCACAAAAATTATTAGCTATTAAATATTATTATATTAGTTCACATTAATTTACACTAATTTTATAGAGAAATAAATACTTTTTAAAATATGTTTCCTATCACCCTCAGAATTACCAATTGATTTAGCAGTAATTTTTTGTTTTGAATAGTATTTAAACATTTCAATAATAGTTCATTTGTGAAATCAGGACTCAAATTTCCTAAGCAGGCAATGTATTGGCTCTTTTTTTTTTTTCTCATATGAATGATTTTGCAGTGTGGTAGTTGTCTATACTGTTGGCCATCCGTGGCCTCAAATAATTTGAGAAGTAGATGTTGTATTTCCGAAAAAGCCAAAAAGGGTCTCATTTCTCCACGTGCAAAAGGAGCAGATGAGGGAGATTGGTGAGAACGCAGGTGGCACCAGCGCCAGGCCTGGGCTTCAGAAGCACCAGTGAGTGAAGCACCAGTGGTTTGTCTCGTTTTGGTTTTATTAATACAAACTTCTAGATCCAGATCCTTAACAGGGATGAATAAATATTTCCCCCTCACTTAATATAATCAGAAAGAATTTTTAAATTATTTCTTGTTTTCAGGGTAGAATTCATAAGCCAGAGTACTGGGCGCCTTTGATGCTACAACTAAATCTGCATATACTTTTTCTATTTTGTTAGAACAGTCAACATTTCAGATGACCAAACTCTAGGAGGAATGCTGAACCAAGCATTGGCTAATTTGTCTGGAACTCGTGTTCCTCCGTGAGATTGAAGGCTGGTTTTGTAGGGCTTTCAGAGATCCTCCATGGACAAAGTGAACCAGCTGTGATAGCTGCCCCTCCTTTCTCCTCCCCAAACAGCTTGAAACCACTGGCCCAGGCAAGCTCCATACTGTGCTCTGGTACAAGAAAACCCACGGGCTTTTTTCGTGATGAGAAGTTTAGCATTTCACTAAATGTTGAATATGCTTTGCTTTGGGTCAGACTAAGATTATAGGAATTTACTGATCTTTACTACATTTTAAGGCCCTGGCTTTGGTTATTAACCAACATGCTGCAAAACAGGCATGTGAGGCAGGATGCTCGTTAGTTGTAACGGTTTCTCTTTACTCTTGTGAGCTAGGTTCTTAGAAGTGCTTATTGGCTACTTCATCTTTATGATTGATTACGAGAGAAGAAGGCTTTTTAAGTCAGTGTTTTCTCTTTCAGATAAATATAGGTTGATATATATAAATGTGTATATATGTGGTTTGGTTTTTCAGTGATTATGTCTTGAAGAAAAGAATTACATATAAAATCTTTTGATGTTTTTTGCTGGTTTCCCTGTGCCGGTTTAAGGAGGAAAAAAGAGAATGTCTACTTATGAACAGGCTATTGTGGGCGGCCTTTATCTGAGGGTGTTCTTTTCTGATTCATGTATTTGCCTCCTGGGCAATGCCTACTCGTAGGCAGCAGTTCCCTAAGATTTTTAGAGTTTAATGAAGGAAAGTTTCACAAAATTTAAGTGGTTTCACTTTCATTTTAATGGTTCTTGGAGATTTAGTAAGTAGTTATAATCCAGACAAAACTCATATTTTGCTTGAACATATTTTCAAATTTTGAAATGTTATATAAAATTAGTATTGATTTAGTGTTTATTACCCATATTTTCAGCTCTGAAGAGCGAATATTTTGTAGCTGTTTCTTAAGTTTATATTTATATTCTTTAGAATTTTGGGTTTCCTTAATGATGTCTTGTTTTTATGACTAGAAATCTGAGAATCTATTTTTACCTTTGGGCACAAAAATTTGTTTAGCTGATGGATTTCTTTGGTGTGGGAATTGCTTAAAATGCCAGGTCATTCGTTTTCCAAAAGCAAAGCACTCTGATTATCTTTATGTAACCTTCAAAAGGAAATGAGACGCTTCATTTCAAATGGCTTTGATATAAAAATGTGTTTCAGGTTTTTTGGGCAGATGTGTTTATAGAAAATCCTGTCAATTCTCAATAAAATAATTTGCTGCTCTAAAGTACAAAAATGCCTTCCTCTGTCACATATTTGAAAATTGTTTCAGTGAATATAATCTTATTTTTTTCCAACTATTTTCAGAGTAATTCTTCAGTCCAGTGTTCAGAGCTGTAAAACATCTGAACCTAACATTTCTGGCAGTGCAGGCATTTCTAAAAGAACCACCAGATCTGCTTCAAGGAAAGGCAGTTTTAAAAGGTGAGAAAAGAATCCTACTTTTCTGAAAAGTTGTAAGCATTGGTTTTTTCCAGTTTAATCTTGTGGATCCTACTTCTGGAGAGTGACATGAAGTTAGGAGAAAATAGAGTTCCTGTGATGGGAAAGTCATCAAAAGTGTTTTACTTGTTCATCAACACCGGAAGTGTGGTCTATGGGTCATGATATGGGAAACCTTTTAAATTAAGAATATTCAAAGCTATCAGAACTTGGAGGAAATCTTTCTATGAGTGTATCAGATCCAGCATGATGTTGGAAAATTAGCTGCAAATTAACATGAGGGTAGAAACATTGATAACTCTAGTGGGTTTGGGGACCCCTCTCTCCCTAAAGACTCTCTGTCCTCTTGGCTACAGTCCACACCAAAGGGTGCTGGTTCTTCCATGTTTATCCCAGCTTTCTTCACTGCCTTCATGATGTACAGGCTTGAACAAGAAAACGGACATGTTCTGTCACCAAACCAATGACTCACTGTTGTCTTTGGATACTTCTTATGAAGTGAAGGTGGACATTTCATTCTTAAAGTATTCCAAAGACAAATCCCTAGTGAAGAAAGAGTAGATACCCCAGTCACTGCTATCTTGGGAGTGCGAGGTGGGCACCCTTTCCACGTTCTCTGCATCTCTGTCTGCTGTCGGCAACCCAGACAGTCCTGTTTTTGTGCTCGTGGTAACACAGATCTCTTATAATAGACCATAGTGACCTGAAGATGATCAGATCCAGACGTTACAGTGTCCTCTACAACTTCGCTCCCTTCTTTTTAACTTCCCCACCCCGTATCTTTGAGGCTCCGGGCCGACGTGCCTCATTGTCAGTGTTGGGTTTGTCCCCTCTGTCCTGAGAGGCCCTTGGCACACCGAGAGCTCTGTGTGCTTTGCCCTCTGAGGAATCGTTCAGCTCTGTCATATTTCCTGTTCGTGGCTCTTTTCTACAACTTGACAACATGCACATAATCATGAGAATGCGATGGTGCCCGGTATGAATATTTGAGAATTGTTTGGGCAATGACTCAATGATGTTAGGATTTTAAATTTTTTCATTAGAAATGTATCAAATATTCATATTCTTTTTATTCTCTGATTCCACTTGAGAAGACATACAAAAGGTCAAAGATTTAGATACTTATCAGAGTGTTATTTGTAACAGCGAGAAATAGGAAAATGGGCTAAAGATTGTTAAATTATGCCAAATGAATTGGGAGTCATGTTTTTAAAGAAAATTTAATGCCTGAATAAATGCTCATGAAGCCATGAGTGGAAACAGCCACACACAAAATTTCTGCAGCATGGGTCTATTTTTGTAAATGGGTAATATATATGTATAGAAATGTGTAGATGTATAAATATTTATAGGTACAAAAATATATTCTACATATGTATAGAAATAAGATAAAGGAGAAATATGCCATAATACTAACAATTCTTCTGGTTGGTGGGACAGTTGGGGATTTCTTTTTTTTTTTTTTTTTTTTTATCCTTTTCTTATTTTCTAACTTTCCTACAATCATGAGGGGAAAAGGGAGTATTTGAACTTTAACACTTTGAGTCAGACTATTCAAAATGGAAATAAAAATCCTGCTGCTGCTCATAGTTAATGTGGACGTGTTCTTTTTAGGTGTGAGTACTCAGGCTTCCCTTACAGTCTAGTATGTCTTGCACATTTAATTCTGCTTTTTGCTTTTTTGGATTGTGCTTTTTAGGTTACAGAGGAATAGAGCCCAGGAGCCCCGAGGGAGCTTGCCACGTTACACCATCTTCCTTTGAGGAGGGTTGGCCATGGGTCAGTTTTTCCATCTAGGTCTTATTGTTTTTTCATGTCACTCTAGTGACCTAAACGTGTACTGCTCAGGAGAGATGGTTCTTGATTGTATTGAGCACCTAGTGAATCTGCCTGAGGTCCCTGCAAGGACACTCTGAAAATTCTAAAGTAGATTTCAGGCTGAATAGTGTGGACTGAATGTTGAAATGATCCAAAGTTTCCAGGAAATTTAGATAGTGCTGAAAACCAAAAAGCCTTCTTTTAAATTCCAAAATGGACTTTTCAGAGATGATTTGGAGAGCCAAAGGAGTAAAGCAGTGAGAGTTAATTGGATTTCACAGTTCATTTAACCACCTTTCTCTACACGGGTGTTTTTGTTTTGCCTCTTTTGGGACTTTGGCCTATGTTCACATCACCTTAACTGTTACCCACTCATAGTTTACAAAAGAAAGGCAAATAAATTACATACAGTTTCTGTACAGTTTCCAGGAATCGGAGGCAGCCAAGCTGTAGCCTGGAGCTTTATCCTGCTGAATGCTATTTGGTTTTGGTTGGAGGGTAATGAGGGAATTAATATATTGGTGCATAATCTCATTCTGGGCACAATAGTGTGAGCTGAGATTGTTGAGTAATTTCATAGTATTGAATTGAAATCTTTTCTTTAAACAGAGGTATAAGAACACCAGGACAGCCTTTCAGTGTACTTTCATCCATGCTTTCAAGGTGCCAGGCTGCTGGTCCACTTTGTTATTCCGGTTCCTTCCTGAGCCTTCTCTCTTGCAGGTCGATTTTGTTCTCAGTAATCATCATCATCTGTGGCGCATAGGACCTTGACCTTTCATTTACACATTCTATTCTATTCTTAGAGGCTTCCAGGATGAAGACCCCACCTAAACTCACTTTGCACTGAATTGGCTCCTTTGAGTTTTGACAGTTTACGGAGAGGCTCTTCAGCTTTGGAGAATTCTTTTTTTTTTTTTTTAAGAGAAGGGGTCCTGCCACAGGCTGGAGTGCAGTGGTGTCATCATAGCTCACTGCAGCCTCGAGCTCCAGGCCTCAAGCCATCCTCCTGCCTCAGCCTCCCAAGTCACTGGGACTACAAGTGGGCCACCACGCCCGCCTAGAGAACTTTTTCACAAACATGTCAAAAGAGCAATTACTTAGGGGGCTCAAGAAATATGAGTGACGTCCTGAGTATTTGTCGTTGGGAAGAATGCCGCTGTGTTTCTCATAGCAGATGATCGTTCCCTGGTGTGTCCATTTGAGCTAAGCCACATCGAAACCGCAGTCTGTGGCAGTGGCTCCAGCACAGCGACCGTGCGGCGTGTCTGTACTGCGGCCCTCCACCCGGGACGGTTGGCCCGGGTGCTGCTGGGCTGCGTGTGGCACTTCTCAGTCCCTTCCTCAGGGCTGACGAGGGAGATGAAGGGGCTTCTCCACCCACCCCTACCTCCACCTGCGCTTCCTGTTAGAGCTACACATCCATTCTAACATTTCTCCTTCAGGAATTAATAAATGCAGTGACTAACTGGCTCCATCACACTGGCCTGTTCTTCAGTGTTCTCACATTAACTCTCTGAAGAGCTCTTAGGATAAGTCTCGAAAACTTCATCACGCCTCCAACTGAGAACTCGGGGCCACCTCGTTTGCTGACATTCTCTTCACTTGTCGTTCTGGGGCTTTTCCACCAAGTGCATGTTTCTGTGAGCTCGTGCTGTTTCTTTTGGGCAGTCTTTTTCTTTTTTAATTATAACTTCATCCATTTTCTATGAAAACTTTCATGTGCAAGTGACCTTTTTATTCTGAGTTGCATCACCGGGAACCATCACTTTCTGCTACAGTTGCTAAACCAACTTTGCCCATGGCTTTGGAGTGTTTTGTCCCTCATTGTTCATATTGTGGGGGGTGGGGGAGATAAATGCTCAGGTTCTTTCCTTAGCCTCTAAAACCGTGAGTGTGTATGTTCATGAGCCCCTCAGCTGGGAGTGGCTGCATTCAGGGCTTCTTTTAAGTCGCCACCTCATACCTGTCCCTGTTTCTTGACCCTCAGAGTCTCAGATCTCGGTGCCTGTTTCATGGCCTCCGAGCTTTAGGTTTTTGTTCCTGCCCTTATCTCCAAAAGTACATCAGCCTAGGAGTCCCAGAAGGCTGTCTCTCTAACTATTCTTTATTTAAATGCTCGTTCCCTCCGATCTTTAAAAATATTAATGTCCCTTTGAAATTCCAGATGTTTTCCCACTTGGCTTCACCAGCTCACCTAGACCTTTTTACTCAGTACTCTACTGGGGTCTCCGAAAACTGAACCATCAATTCAAACACACCTTCTCTGGTAGAGCAGCTACATGATCTGGGCGAGGGTCACTTCTAGATTGGTTTTTCTGACTCTTTTCTTTTGTGTTCGTTTTTCTCTGAGAATTGCTACTGAACTGAAAGTGTCACATAATAAATCGGGGAAGGGAAGAAGAGAGGCAGGGTGAGAACCGTGGTCAGTCAGTTATGAACACAGCAGAGTCCTCAGGGTGCCACACTCAGGCAGGTGAGGGCGCCTCCTGCACTCGGTCAGACTGGAAACCGCTTCAGGTGCCAGAGCTTTTTCTGTGACCAAATCCTGGCTTTGGAAATAATCCAGTAACACTTGTTTGTCTTCTCGTTCTGTCCGCTTCTCCCACAGCCTGGTTCCTCAGCGGGAAGGAAGGAAAAGGAGTGCTTGGCAGCAAATGCCCTTTGTGGCATTATGGTACTTTCCTTGCTCTGCGCTTTTGCCCACCCGTCTTTCTTAATTTTTATTTATTTTATTTTTGTTTTTGTTTTTTGCAGAACTGAACTTTTTTCTGCTCTGCCTTTCTCTCTTGTTTGTCTTTACTTTATGGTTGATACTGTGCTGTCTTCTCCAAAGTCTTTGTCATTAAAAAAATTATACCGTGTGTATACTCTTTAGCATGTCAGTATTTTTATTCTGTTGCCTTCCTTGTCTTTGATAACTGCCTGTGGGACGCTTTACAACCTTTATGGTAAAATCCTTTTTTTTTTCCCGCTGTAGTCCCTCCATTTCAAGGACTAAAACAGTCTTGCGTTAAAAAAAACCCGTGACCAGAGCTGAAGGAGGACTCTAGGAACAGAAAACTGCGACAGGACTTAGCACAATTTGAGAACAAAACAAAATTGCAAAAGCCTTAGTTGCTTTCCACCTAAGTTGATTCGATGAAGAAAATGTCCACTGGAGTTGAAATAACTAATTGAGTTTGGGTACAAGTGAATGACTCGAAGAAGAACCCAACTCTCCTTTTGTAGAACCGTCTCAAGCTTAACAACAAAAATGCTGTTGTAAATTTAGTCTCAGGTGTAAATACCCAAGCCCTCTGTGACCCAGGGGGCTGGCTAGCCCACGCGGCGTGTGTGTCCCTGTGATGGCAATCATTTTAGCTGCTGGCCTCCAAAACAATTGATTGAGGATCTCATGGAAGTTTTTTATGTATTTATTTTCTGTTCACCGTGTGACCCTGTGTCAAAATTTATATAGATAACAGAGGCATTACTGAAATGGTACTTTCTGTAATTTGATACTATTTCGCTTAATCATCTTCACTTTACTATTTGTAATACTGTTGTAATGTTAACTCTGTTAAGTACCCAAGCTGCTTGTCTTCCACCAAAGAGTGCTTTACTGACAGGAATCTGTGAAATCCACATTTAAACACTGTTGCATGTTGTAATACTGAAGTGGTACTTTGGTAAGCTAAAACTTGCAAGAGAATATTCATGGTAGCTTTAGAAGACTCAGGAGGAGAAACTGGCCTCAGAGTTGGAAGACTGTGGCAAGTCATTCCTTTTTATGTCATTTAGAGACTGAAGAATTGCAAGGCTGCCCATTGTTTGGTTGCCCGATCACACAAATTAAAATCATATTTCCTTCCGTGCACGGAAAAAATACACTGTTGGTTTTCCCCTTGGAAACAGCAATTCCAAATAATGGTGGCTTTAAAAAAAATGTTGTTGCTCCTTTAGAGTCTTTCTCTGTAAGTTGGATTTTTTCCTTATGTGATTAGCCCAAGGCCATTTACACATCCTTTGATTTCAGTGACAGTTATTTGCTTCTGGATTTCAGTTGTTTGTGGTAAGAAAACTCACTGTTGCCTTTGGTTAGGGAATACAACCAGTAACTCTTTGCAGAGTGCCTTCTCCCCGCGCCCCTGTGAAACACAGCGGAGTCTGTGATATAAAGCAATCACAAAGAATTCGTTTGCTGCTAAAAACAACAAAAATGGGACCCCAAATAAAAGAATATTTTGCACTCACCTTGGTTCCTCCCATAGTAAGAAGTGGATGGTTTAGTTATTGTTAAGCAGTTTTTGCCTGTGCTGGTTTGGGGAATGGAAGAATGCAATATTTGGCACTGGGGTCAAATGCCCTCCCAAGCCAAGAGGAATGTATCAGGTCAGCAGGCAGCTCCATTCGAAGGAGCTGCCTTTTCCACAGAACTATTAGGGATAAAATGTGGAATAAGCAGGTTAAAGTCTTTAATACAGAAAGTAACTGAAAGCAATGACTCCATTTGGTGTTTACTCTCTTGGAGTAAAGTGTAAAACTGACATCCAGGGGAGACGAAGATGCCCTTGTCTCAGCCACACAGCTCCTTCCCCACCAGGCACTCTGGGAGTGCGAGCATGCCAGCTTTGAAACGCTGGGGACCAGATCACAGAAAAAGAGTGGTTTTCTATCCCTGGAAATGAATAGGCACAAAAACCCAGTTGCCTATGGGAAGACCGCTCTTCAATAAGATTTGGGTAGAGGAGGAACGTTCCATTTGCTGTCTTGTGCTGAGACAAGACTGAGTATTCAAACTGTGCCAGTGCATAAAGCACTGAATTCTCAGGGCATCTCTTCTTCTGCTTATACTTGTTAAGGCCACCTCCTCCATAAATAATCCAGGTGGTTGCAAAAGTCAAACTTCCATCTGAACCATTGTTGGTTTGGCTTTTTATTATGTCAGAACAAGTAAATGTGCTGCCTGCCGTGGCTCTTGGTGAGCACTGCTCCCTAGAGTAAAAAGTATGGATGTCAGTACGAACCGCTGCTTTTTCGTTTTATAGATTGCCTTTTCACATTGGCTGCTCGAGTTACCAGCTAGAATTGTTATCACTGTGGCTCTTTCTAAAAACCCCTGTATTTAACTGGCTCATTGAAATTAGTCATAGGAAACTTCTGTTTGGTAAAGAAGCATTCCTCTGAATCGCAGATGACTCGGGATAGTGCTTCACATGGAGCGCATAGCAACAGTAGTAAAGGCGTGGGGAATCCAGAAAGTCTCTGGGTCTGACTGCTGGAAAGTTCTTTCTGCTGTGAATGCTAGTGGACTCACCCCACCCCTCCAGCCACCAGGACCAACTGAAACCACAGAACACCCAGAATCTCCTGGGGTTCTAACTTAAAGTCCTTGTTATAGAAGACCTTGTTGCTATGGAATGTGAAACAGTACATGTCAGATGGAAGAAATTCCTTTAATTTAAGAGCCTTAAATAACTCTGAAAATACACCAAGAGAGTTTCCAATAGAATTAAAATTAGAAATGAATATTTTTAGGTGCCCTTGAAGCTTTCTGGGGACTCAAATCATAAGAGGCAGGGACAGTCCAAAGGAAGAGTGTCTGCAAAACTAGGTTCTTGGAAGTGCAGACCTGTATTTGGCAGTGCCGAAGAGGAGCTCAGAGGCGCCTGCCTGTCAGTGCGGAGGGAGCTGTGAGTGGCGCCTCCTGAGAGGTGTAGCGGCTCCTCTGCAGAACTTCCCGTTCTCAGCTTCATGCCCTCAGCCCGTCACCCACCCACGCCCTCCCCTGCCCTCGTAGCCCTCTTACGGGGTGATCGCTACCTCTTTTTGTGGGCCCAGACAGGTTTTAGAGGAGTTCCTAAGTGCTCTCACGAGGCCAGCGTGTTCGCTGTTGGAGCAGGATGCCTTCTGCATGTGTGTGGCCCGAGGGCTTCCCCTCGCCTGAACCACCGTCCATGACACGCGAGCAGCGCACTCGGGTGTCCGTTCTTAATGTAGCTTAACTCCTCCTCCTGCGCACCTACATTTGCAGATAAAATCATTGCATTTGGGGAAGCAGTGCTCATCAGAAACAACTTTAAAAACGTACTCCATTATTTCTTTAATAGTTATCTCCCACTATTAAACAGTCCTGGGAGGCCAGCTGCTGCTCTTCCAAATCTCCGCATCTGAGTGTGCTCCGTGTCACCAAGCGGAAATACGACAGATGTGCTTAAAAGACTGGACAACTGGCCTATACTGTGTAGGAAATTACCTCCTAATTACCCGGTAGAATTAACTATCAGCACATTGTTCATCTGATGATAGTACTGAAGTTTTATACTAATAATTTGCAGACTTTTATCCAACCTGCATTCATGTACAGATTATTAAAAGTTTTAAAATGTAACTGATTAATCAGTATTTGATCATTGTCTTGATTTTTTTATTACAATGTATATTTCTAATCATATTTTTTAAAGCCTAGAGAACTGGTTGAACGAATGTTTATTTTCCTGAAGGTATTTTTAAGGTAAAGCTTCATAACGGCCTGTAAACTTTGCATATATATGTAGTTTGATACGTATTTGTCACATTTGAAAATCTTGTGTATTGTAACTGGTTTTTATACAAAATATTGAATAGTGGAAATTGTATAATTATATTCATGTAATTAAAACTATTAACCAAACAGCCTTTTGGTTTATTGTACTGACTCATTGAACATCCTCAGTTATAGTGGGCAGTAGTTAAAATATACAGCAGACATAACCCAGAATCTTTATTAGTCTGCTAGGGCTGCACAGACCCAGTGGCTTAAACAACAGAAATTTATTTTCTCACAGTTCTGGAGGCTGGAAATGCAAGAACAGGGTGTCAGCAGGTTTGTTTTCTCCTGAAGCCTCTCCCTGCGGCTCCCAGACAGCTGCCTTCTCGCCGTTCCTTCCCATGGCCTCTCTTCTGCGCCGGCACATCCCTGCAGTCTCTCTGCACGTCCTGATCTCCTCTTAGAAGGGCACTAGTCAGATTGGACTGGGGCCCACCCTAACAGCCTCCTTTTACCTTAACCACCTCTTTAAAGGCCCTGTCTCCAAATACAGTCATGTCCTGAGGGGCTGGGGTTAGGGCTCCAGCATTTCAACTGGGGGGAATCCAAGTCAGCCCATCCCACCTTCTTTAGTGACTGTGGGGCTCCTGCTGTGAGGTCATCCCACCCACACACCTCACCACCAGCTCACGCCATGCAGGGGTTTTTGACTCTCTGGAGGCCACTGGGATGAGACACATTTATCAGGCAGTTGGGGTCCTGGAGGTGGTAGACTGCGGCCCTTTCTCTTCCCCTGCTGTGGCCGGCCAGGACCCGTAGTGAGGCTGTCCACGTCATGACATCTGTGCAAGACGCCAGCCCTAGTGTGCACTTTACTTGCCCTCCCTGCTGACAGTCTCTCTTGCTTGGGCAGGGTCCTAAAGGCACGATGTCCGCACCTCACACAGAGCTCGTGGCTGGTACTTAGGGCCTTGTTCTCCTGAGGGGTTCATCCAGTTCCCCCAGGGAGCTGGGCCTTGATGCACACTGGGGTAGGAGCTTTCAGAGTAAAAACCAGAGGGACCCGTCTCCTCATCTCTCTCCAGACTCCTCCCACACATGGCCCCCCAGGTGTGACATTTGCAGGCTCTGCCCTCTGGGAAGCGGCGGCCTCTGCCCACCCCTCCGTGGTTTCCCTTGAGGACAGGGCCGGGTGCTGTGTTGTCCTCCTGACCTGCAGGAGCTCAAGCGGTTGCCGTGAGCCAAGCAGTTCTGTGAAGTCCCTGTGTGCTGGGAGGGGCCGGCTTGGCGGCAAGGCTCTGAAGCTTGCAGGGCTTTAGATGAAACCACAGGTACGCCTACACCTGGGCCCCACTGGAGGGCTGGTGTCTTCCGGGATGTGCATTGGGAGCGGTGGGCATGGAGTCCCCTGGCCCTGTAGATGTGTGTCTCCTTCTCTGTTGTCCGGAGCCACAGTACCCCGGTGCCAATCCACTCCGAGGACGATTTGCTGAAGCCCTCTGCTTCCGTTTCTTAAATAAAATGGTCATAAGAATTCTTGCCTTAGCAGTATAGAGTTAAATGAGATAATACATGCAAAGTGCTTAAAACAGTATCGGACACATAGCTTTCAATAAATTATTTTGTCATACATTTTAGGTAATTTTCTGTAGTTAATTGGGTAAAGACCAATTATAGTCCCTCACTATCTGATATTTTTGGTACCTGCAGCATAGTTTTATGCACGTGTAATGGTGTGAGCATTTTAAAAGAGGTCAAATAAACTATTTTGCCTTGAAGGGGGACACTGAAGGTAAGTCTCTTGAGAGTGGTTTGTTCAGGGCAAGGAATCGCACCGGTAAGTGCATAGTGTTTGGATCAAAAGAAGTATGTGTCCCTGCCTCAGCACTGGTTCCAGTGCCACTGCGGGTACATCGACTCTGCTTTCTCTCCCTCCTTCGGTGTGTCCAGGTGCACTTGTGGGTGCCCTGGAAAGCAGCATCTTGGGAGGAATTCTCCAAAAACATAATTTTTACCTCCTCTGTAGTACGCCATGACTTACGTAACCGTTTTCTCCCCACTGTTGGCCATGTGGGCGGTTTCCGGCTGTTTGCTGTTAGGGCACTGCATGGATGTTCTTGCATGTAAATTCTTCCTGGGCAATGCTGGTCATTTCCTTAGGATAAATTCTTACAGAAGGGATTCCTGGGTCAAGAGATAGGCAGATTTTTTAAGCTTTTGCTGCTCACTGCATCGAACAGCGGCCTAATGTGATTGTTCAGAGTGTGGATTCTGGACCCAGATACAAACCTTCGCTCTGCCACTTACTAGCTGTGTGATTCGGGCCAAGTTACTTAGACTCCCTCAACTTGCTCCTTCTCTAAAATGGGGGTGGCAATATCTATCGTACAAGGCTTAGGTATGAGGAGTAAATAAGTTAGTATTTGTTAATCACTTAGAACAAGTGCCTGGCACATACTAAGAGCCACACGTATTGTTTAATAAAATAAAATTGTTCCCTTAATGCTCTCCAAAAGGACTGTGACAATGGACAGTTCCCCACACCCCCTTCCTCCCCCACTAGCAGTTACCGTGACACTGGTGAGCAAGTTAATCAATAGCAGGACACTGACCCCAGTGTCGTGGGTCATGGGTCACCACACTCCCGTGCTGTATACAGTCCTGTCCTTAGCTGGCCTGGTATTCAGATTTGGGGCATTTTGTCTTGCAAGGGGTCGGTGCAGTGCCCGTATGTTACATAGCCTCAGCATTCCTGTCAGTTTGCAGGGGAAGGAAACAATAAACCCTTCTGAGCAGCCCTTTCGGGGCCCCTCCCCAAGGCCCTCTCCAGCTGCCTCACGGGGGACACCGCCCAGGTGGAGACGGAGATCCTTCCATGCCACCCTGTAGCACACCTGGCCACCTTGCCTGGTCTCTAACTGTGTCTCATCTCTTTGCCAGCAAGTCTGCATGGCTTTGACACGCTTCTGGACGACGCGTGCTCTGTCCACACTCACATCCCCAGGTAAGGCGGGCCCTGGCCCCGGCCCCTCAGGCAAATTATTGTTAAACAGGGAGACTCTTTGGGTGGAAAAGAAAGCGTGGAGGAGGTAGTGTGGCTTGTGCCTTGTTTTACTTGGAGAAGGACAATGGTTTTCCTCACCCTGTGTGTTTCTCTGTGTAAAACAAGGCAGCTTTTCAGGCAGGACCGTTCTCCCCTGCGCAGGACTCTCCGGAGAATGCCGCGGGTCTGGTGTCCCTGGCACCGCGCACCCACTTGGTGCCGGTGGACAGTGCACACACCCCGCACGTGTTCAGCCGAGTCCAGGGCCAGTGCTGCCCACAGCTGCGAGCTGCCGACCGGTGTCAGCACAGCTCTTCCCAGCAGTGGCGTGACAACAGCCACAGGCGCTCACTCTTGGGACCCTGCTGAAGCAAATGTTATTCTCCTGCCCGTCCTGCCCTGGCCCAGCTCCAGGGGGCAGAGGAAGGGGCTAGAGGAAAGTTTTCATTTGGGGGGGGGTGCTGCAGGAGTGGGGCTCACCCCTGGGAATAGGGCCCCCGAGACTGCAGGGTGGGCCTCGTGCTAGTGAGGAAAGTGCCTTCCTCCCTGGCCCCAGCTTATCCCACCGTGCCCGGAGCAAGGGGTCTGTTGTGACCCAGCCGGGGGACACGCGGGAGCTCCCCAGGCAGGGCTGTGATGGGCATGTCCCTAAGCAGCAGGTGAGTTCATTCCTCACTGTTGGGCAGGCCAGGACGGGGGGACATGGCTTGCGGCCCCCCTGGACCGCTTATGTTGTTCAGAGTGACTCTGCACTGGCCTGCCCTAGACCTGCCTTCTAGTTAACCCGGGAGGGTTAGAGCACAGCTGGCCGATGGGACTAGTCCTTGCGGTGTGCGCAGAACTCCAAGACAGGCTCTGCTGTGGTGCTAAATACAACTCTGCCCATCTCCTCCCTTTTCCAGTGATGATTGGCTGTCCCGGGCTGTAACTTTTCTGGACTGGCTTTTAATCTGGCTCGGGATCTGCGGGGACTAGACCTCCAGGACAGGTCTGTCCCAGACGCACAGCACTCACCATCGGGAATTCTCTCCAGGTGCAATTTAAGCCTGTTTCCTCAGGCCCGTGCCGCAGCCTTGCGGCAAGAGAGTTCTTGCCTCGTCCTCCGCTGGATATTGAGATTTCAGCCAAGGGCCATCCTGTTAGGTGGCCTGGGGTGTGACTGGGCCCCAGGTGGTGAAGGGACAGAGCTGACACCCTCTCTGGTCAATCCTAAGCCCAGTATGTTAGGAGCCCTGTGACAATCTGATGGACGCTGAAGCCCCTCCATCTCCTGGGAAAGCTCATGCCAGTTTTGAGGAGTGCACGGACAGGCCCACTTACGGCCGTGCTGGCCGTGCTGTGCAGTGAGGGCGCCTGTTTCAGTCCTGGCCCCCTACTCCCCGCACCCCGGCCTTCCTCAGTAGAAGTTCCTGAGCACTGTCTTTCTCCTTTGGTCACAACTTCCCACCTCCTATGACCACTTCCCTCATGGGCCACCTGGCGTTGCCATTTCTATCCACTGTTCCCTCTTTCTGAAAACTTCTGCAGCATCTCTGCTCGCTCCCACTCTCCCACCTGAACATGCAAGTTCTGATCAGTTTGCTTGGGACTTGACTCAGATGCCTTAAAAGCTTTCCTCACTGATGCTCTAATGCAAGGCCAGTGGCCGGTATCTGAGTGGGACGCCAGTACAGTTGTGCAGGTTGTTCATCACACAACTCCAGGGAACATCACCACACTGAAGTCGATGTGAATCCAGTCCCCAGGGTTAGGCAGTGTACAACATGGGTGCACAGCTAGAGCAGCCCTGGTGCCTCCAGGTCCTCAAGTGCTTTGGCGAGTGGCTATTTTTAAAGAGAGATATTTTACCCTGCCCCAGTGTCTGAGAACATTTGAGAACTCTAAGAAGCCTCTCTGGGGCTCATGTGTCAGTTGACGCCACTCCATTCTCACATGACAGGCATCCCCAACTTACAAATGGCTTTGTGCTGCCAAGGTTATATAAAGTCAGACCTCTGGAATTGGGCACATGTTTGCAAAAAAACAATGCTTAGAAGGCAGTTGGTTCTCTGCTCCATTGATGGGACCTGCTCTCCCCACAGGGGCCTGCTTTGCTCACGGCAAAGCCGTGAGGGGTGCGAGAGCCTTTGTGGTTTGGTCAGAGAAATGCCTGTCATCTGGAGTCCTGGAAGCCTTGCGGTCCAGGTAAAGGCTTTTCTGGAGCAACGGGAGACGGGCAGAGACCAGGCAGAGGAAGCGGGAGCTGCTAGGCCCGTAGGCCTGAGGCACCTCCCTGAGGCCTGGGGAGAGCCAAGCTCTGATCCTGTCCCCACCAGTGCCTTGCTGGTGACCTGGAACTTAATCTCTTGGCCTCTCAGGTCTTGCTACCTCTGCCCGTGCAAGAGCCCAATAAGCTTCCAGTAACATTGGTCCCACCCTGTGCTCCTGGTGGAGAGCCGTGCGGGTGGCCATGCATGCTGCTGCTGCTGCGTCCCAGCACTGTGCTCTGCCACGGCGCCTCTCACATCACTGAGGGGGTTGGGGGGGCGGTGAGCGCCGTCTCCTGTCTGCGTTCCTGCTTTGCCCAAGGGACTAATCATTTAACATACTGACTTCCACACTGAAAAAATTTTTTTTCCTTAGGGCCTTAGTGTTTTATTACGAAAATAGAATAAACTTCGAAAATAAAATGATCCTTTCTAATTAAAAATTTATTTTTTATTGTTTTCTGTGAGTTGTATGCAATTAAATTGTCAATATTAATTGCAACAATAAGAACATCAACAAGATTTTCACGAACCAACGGCAGGGTTTTGCCCACGCATACTACAGCATGGCAGCGTGAACTGCCTGCACGCCACGCAGCTCCCAAGGTAAAGAGACGTGTGAGTTACATATGCGTCACAAGGCCCCTGGGCTCAAAACTAGCGTTGAGTTAAATACAACTCACATGACAGTTAATGTGTTAACTGGGAATTTCAGGAGTTTGTAGAAAGAACATCGGTTTGGGGATTGAGTCTGGTTTCTGCCTGTCCCTTCATCCATCCCTGCCCAAATACTAGCTAGGAGCTAGGAAGGCAGCGCCCTTGCCTGCTGCCTGCCCTGTGCTATGACGAGGCAGACAAGACAGCACTCACAGGCACTCGAGGACTGCCAGCTCCCCCCAGTCACCAGGCTCTGCCACAGGTGCAAAGGGGGAGCGGTCGGGTGGAGGGAGCATCCCTCAGACTTAAAAGATGTACAAACCAAGGGCAAAACTATAGTGACGAGGGGTGCCCCTGTGGGCAGAGGTTCCTGTAAGTCAGGACAGTGGCTGCTTCTAGAGTGGGGAGGTTTCAGAGGAAAACATAGTTACAAGTAAGTTTTGCCCTTTTGTCTGTACCTTGTTTAACAATAAACAGGTCTGTGAATATTCCTGCTTTCTTCCTTCCTCATTCCCCTCACCACACACGGCCCCTGTGGGGCAGAGCCAGGCGAGGCACCATCCCGGGTTGTCTGCCACCAGTGAGCACCGGGAGGGCTCAGGGAAGGCTGTTCACACCGGCGTGATCTGTGCAGAAGGCTGCAAGGAGACCCAGCAGCAAAAGAAACATGGGTAAATCTCTCAAAGTGAAACTGCTGCCACAGCAGTGGAGCGGGCGGGCGGACGGGCCCGTGCCGCTGGCAGGATGGCTGGGGAGCAGGCCGCTCTGCAGGCCTTGACAGCGCCACAGGGTATAGCTTCAAAGGAATGGCGATGTCCGCACCTCTGAAATCCCCAAGCACCAGAATGGCGTGTTGTTGCTGGATGAACAAGACAAAAGGATCTGAAGTGTGACCAACACCAAGGAAGACGGGGCCTGGTTTGGAGGGGCCCGCCTTATGCCCGTGAAAACGCCAAAGGCTTATCATTAGGCTAAAGGTGAACTTTTCAAAGCAGCCACCTCCGCGCCTGCAGAGGCGCTCCCAGCCAGCAGCATCCCTCGTGAGGCCGCCTCTTTCTGGACCTTGTGAGTCAGACGTGCAACTTCAGTTTCCATCCAAAGCGGGGTACCAAGCTGCCCCTGCCCTACGCAGCTGTGTGCGCACGTGCTCGTGAGCTTGCCCCCAGCTCGCTCGCCGCAGGGCGGCTTCCCCCAGTTGCCGGGCTGTTCCGCAGGCCCCAGGGACATCACCATCTTCAGCAGCTGCCCTGGTGGCACAACTCAGATACCTGCAAGACCCAGCAGGGAACCCCAGGTTCAGAAATGATCCAGTCAGTCCTGGGGGTGGCTGACCTGCCCTCGCAGATCAAACCTGCTCGACCTCTACTTTCTGAGCCCGCTTGGGGCCTGACCACGTAGTGCTTTTGTAGGTTAACGTGGCACCCAGCGTGCCCTGCCTCCTGACCTGTGTACACCCAAGCACCTCAAAGGAGTCTGGAAGAGGACTCTATTCTGGAAGGTGCCGCCTTGTGTTAGGTGCAAGTACACATTCCTCCTGTCCCCCCAGCTGATTCTCCCTACAGCGCCTTAAGACTTTCACTGCCATCTCCTTCTGCTCTGTCTTCTCGGGGCACTTGGGCTGTGGCAACCTAGAACAGGCGCAAACAAAAACCCCACATCCATTTGCTCCACCAAACCATGAGAGGTGGCCCTGGTAGGCAAACGAAGCCCAGCACAGGCTCAGAAACTATACGATGTCCCCCAAAACTTTCTGACCACATGACTCAAGACAGCTCCATGGTCTAGGAACTGTCAGTGTGTTTGAAAAGGATGCAGTGTTTTGCAATTATAACATTAGATCAAGTGCTATGTGCTTTTCAAGTGTTATTCACAACACTAAACTGGAATTTTCTGAAAAGGGGTCTCTGGCAATAACCTTCAAAGCTAACGTTAAGGCAAAGTGACTTAACACGACAGCTTCAAACCTGCTGAGTAATGACACAGCCCTCACGTTGCATCATCTGACTACTAGGACTAAACCCGACGTTCACTCTCACAAGATTTCTTAACTTAGACTGGGGGGCGTGGGGAGAAAGGGAATAAAACAATCAGTTAATATGCTTTAGTACTCAGATGTTAATTTAATAACAAGAGACCAAAAGTAGGCTGTCACCCAAAGCAAACATCCACAACTGACCAGAACATGTCCAGGGGTTCAGCTTTGATTATTCAACAAAATCACGACTCTGCTGTGGCCTGGGTGTCACCAAAAGCACACAAAGTTAGGAGGGAATACCAACCTTTATTTACACTTGGGTTCCAGTTCAGAGCCATCTGAGACATTGTAGCAAAGTGGGAAAAAGCACAGATCCTGAGACCACGGTCCACATTCCATGACAGCATATGAACTGTGTGACAACAGACAACCACCACCCACGGTTTCTTCAGGAAAGTGGGGACAGCATCACCCCAGCTTCCAGCAGCAGTTACAGCTGCCTCTGCCCCCACGCCCTGCCTGCCAATTCCTCCCAGGCGCCGAGTGGGCCCCGTGGGTGGATGTGCTTGGCACATCCGTAGGGTGCAACTCCGGTGAGTTGCTGAACCTCTGAGGTAGCCCCTAACCCCAAGCTTTCACCACGGGAACAGGGAGGAGCTCTAGAACTGGGGCAAGGACCAGGTGAGAAAAACGCAGGTGTTCAATAAATATTAACTATTTACAACTCTCAGCCAGGACAAGGGCAGAGAGAGGGCCTCAGCACATAGCGATTGAATTCTGATAGCAGTTGTGAGGGAGAAAAGGATATGGTGTTGTCTTGCCAGGACCCCTTTTCACTGAGAGAGTTAAACATGATTTTAAATATCATATACTTAATACTCATCCTAAAAACCACCCAAACACTAAATACATGTGTGTGTGTACCTACACACCGAAACCACGAGGTAGTTTAAATCACCATTAAAAACACTTTCTCTGATTCTTTGTCACAGAATGGTGACCTGTGGCTGCACGATAGCTGCTTAAAATTATTGGTTAAATGAAAACCAGAACTCAAAATATTCTAGGAGAGTACATAACATTTACAAGTAAGCGGTAAATACAATTATATTTTAATTTCTTGATCTCTGAAAACTAGGCTATGACTGCTCTAAATGAACAGCTCATTTCCATGTATCTCCTCTAATACTAAAGGACACAACCTTCTGACATCTGTACAACTTGCTACATAATAGAGTCTATTTTACAAGTTACTTCACCCTCCATGCTTGTGTGGAGGATTCAATACAATCTCTATGTACACATTTTAAACATTATTCCTGAACTTCATTTGAGTTCCTCAAATAAGAAAATAGCCACCATTCTGCACCTTCCTGGGAAAGGGCTGACCTGACCCCCTGGCAGGAAGTGCCTGCTCGAGCCTCTGGAGAAGCCCCTCTAGCCCACTCCCCTCAGACCAAAAAAGTGCAACAAATTCACACTACAGGGAAAAGCAACATCGATTGTTCTTAGAGTCTGACTCTCTTCCCACAGCAAGAAAAGTCTCTTCATAGGTACGCTGACCCTGCTCAGTCGCCAGGGAAACAGGGCTCGGCTCTCTCAGGCCAGAGCAGGAAAGTGGTCAGGGTCATCTGGGTTAGGAGCAACGTCTTGTATCTGAAAAAGAAAAGAAACGTTTTGAAACCCACGGCCATTTCACCCATTCCCAGTGTGGCCAGCACTGGGCACTCTGCTGCAAAATAATGGGGAGCCTGGCACCCGCACTGTGGGAGAGGAGGGCCCACGGTGGGAAGAGTCGGGGGGTCACCACAAACCCAGGGAAAGGCACCGTTCCCCTCTCACACGCCACTCCTGCCACCTCTGCACCAGGGCTGGAGCTGCCTCCCTCACTCCTTCCCAGAAATGCTTATTAGGGACCCTTTTGTATCTGGCACTTCCTTCGTCCAATAAGGTTCACCACATGCCGCGCACCGGAGATACTGGGATGAATACAGACAGCTCCTGTCTTTGGGGAGCTCACAAGCTAGGGAGAGAAACGCTGGGAAAGTCAAGTCGGGAACTTCGGTAACAGGTATCCTGGGAATTAGGGGCCCAGGGTAAGGACGTCCAGCGCAATTTGGTGGCAAGCAGACATCAAAGGTCAGGCAAGGTTCTCCCTGAGATAAGCCACAGCACATGAACAAAGAGAACACACACTGGGAAACTGTGACCCGACCGTGAGGGGGACAGGCCCCAAGGCAGCTCTGCGCTGGAGGAGCACAGGTAGGTGGCAGGGGGCACAGCCGCGGGTGCAGAGGCAGGTGGTGCCAGCTCCCTGGGTGGTCTCCATATGGTCCACACTGACATTGCAGGTGGCCAGAGCTCTGCTACTGGAAAGGAGTGAGTGTGTATTTTCTATTCCCAGAACAGATCCTTTTTCCAACCTAGCCTCAAACGTACCCAGGAAAAAAAATTGTTTTTGCTCTTGGTTAAGTAAAAACAAACTATAAGTACTTCTTCCAGCAGCTGCTCCCTAGACCGAGGGAATCAGGTAGCAACAGGAACACTGCCGAGACCAGCCACAGAGAAGGGGTTCTGTGCCAGCTCTATTGCCAAAAGGACCACATGGTGGCCCACACTGGCCACAGGGCCTCGTGTCCGAATCCCGCTAAATAGGTGCTCATACGTTTATCATACAATGCACCTACTATATGCTAAGCACTGTGCTGGGCACCGGGAAATGAATGAGGAGCTAAGGCAGACGTGCTTTCTGTGCACCGGAAGGTGAGCAGATCAATCAATAATCACACCAGTGAGAATACAACTGCAAATGGAGACAACACTTCAAAGAAAAGGAATAAAGCCCTTTGCTTACAAACCCTGAGTAGTCCAGAAGGAGATGTGATCAGAGAAAGGTTCTCTGAGGAAGTGAGGCAGGAAGGATCTACTCTGGGTAAGAGGCACGGGGTGGTGGAAGGACCTGCAGGTGCAGAGGCCCGTGGGGTGAGAAGCGTGCAGTGTGAGCGGCTGGAAGCAGAGCAGCGTTGGCTGAGGAGGGGGCAAGGACGGTGGGGGCAGGCAAGCCAGGGAGCGGGTACGGGGGGCGATTACAAAGGGTCTTGGAGCCTTAAGAAGGATTCTGTCGACCCTGAAAGCATAGCCCAGGCACAAGGCGACACTCGGACCACAGGAAGCAACTGTCAACTGGTCTGATTCCATCCTGAGCCCAGGGACCTTGTCTGACGCAGATCAGGAGGGAGCTTTCTCCGGTGCTGGGAGTGCATCACAGCATATGGCGGACCTCCCTGAAGACCCTGGGAAGCCAGAGCTATGGAATGGTCTGTATCCGACCGATGCCTGTGACGCTCCGCCACCATTCCAAATGCCCCAGCATCAGACCCACACTGGCTAGAGGAGGAAGCAACTGCAGAAAGCTTCCAAATGACCCTCCAAAATTAGACCATCCTGGGCCCAGGGCATCCTCAATCTCACTTCCTTCAGCAAACCACCCAGGATTTATAATACAAACACCTACCACCACTTCTGCTCTGGGTCCATAGTTCTCTGCCCTCCTGATCCTTCCCCGGCCTCCCCGGGTGCCACCTCTGGCCCCACGCCCGGGACGAGGGAGGTTACCAAAATTAATCTCCAACTGGGATGTGATGTCATTGGTGGCTTTCCGGAAGACGTGGGAATCATCTTCATAGTCATCCTTTACCATCTGAAACACAGTGACAGCATCAGACATGCACACATACATAGCCATCTCCACGAACACTCGCTCAGCTTAGTGTCCTAGGGATGGGCCTTTCCGACATGCCGCACAGGGGCTGACCACCATGAGGGGCTGAACAGAGCCACTCCCTGGACAAAGGAAGACAGCACTGCTGTCCTCGTTCTACCGCAAGTGAGTTCTGTACATTCCACAGTCACACATTCTCATAATTACAATCTTAATCTGAACATTTTTGAACTTACTATGATTCCATGTAACACCAAAGTTCCACCAGTTGAGCAGGTTAAGATGTAAGATGTGATAAGACTAACAGCAATCAACATAAATGTTTTATATCTACTTCTGAGATTAAAAAGTTTTAATTTATGCTTCTTTTCTTTTTTCTTAAGAGATAGGTATTGCTCTGTCACCCAGGCTGGAGTGCAACAAATGGCACGATCATGGCTTACTGTAACCTTGAACTGGGCTCAGGTGAGCCTCCTGCCTCAGCCCCCAGAGTAGCTGGGACTACAGGCACATGCCACCATGCCTAGCTAATTTTTAAACTTTTTGTAGAGACAGGGTCTTGCTATGTTGCCCAGGCTGGTCTCAAACTCCTGGCTTCAAGTGACCCTCCTGCCTTGGCCTCCCAAAGTCCTGGGATTACAGGTGTGAGGCACCGCACCTGGCCAATTTCTGCTTATTTTCTATCTCATTTGTTTACAAATGCTATGTTGACAAACAAGGAAATATCACCTTCCTAGAACTTGACAGAGAAATTCCTTTCAATGTAAGTGCTGGCTGTACAAATACCACATGTTAAAAACCACATGATTACTCCCCACTGCTAAATTTGACTGGCTTTAAAAAAATTAAAAAATAAAAACTGCATGATTTACAATAAACAATTCTCACTCAATGTAGAAATTTCTCAATGAGAAATTTTGTAAAACAACAAAGTATGGGTATTTGGGTGTCACTATCAATGCTACATAAAGAAGTCAAGCTGCTCTTTAAGAACTGCTTTAAGTAAAATTCTTTAAGAAACGGTTTCATTTTAAGAGGTCAAATAAGTTCTATCTCTTGTTAAAAGAAAACTGTATTATTAGGCCGGGCGCGGTGGCTCAAGCCTGTAATCCTAGCACTTTGGGAGGCCGAGGCGGGTGGATCATTGAGTTCAGGAGTTCGAGACCAGCCTGAGCAAGAGTGAGACCCCATCTCTACTAAAAAATAGAAAGAAATTAGCTGGACAACTAAAAATATATATAAAAAATTAGCCGGGCATGGTGGCACATGCCTGTAGTCCCAGCTACTTGGGAGGCTGAGGCAGTAGGATCGCTTGAGTGTAGGAGTTGAGGTTGCTGTGAGCTAGGATGATGCCACGGCACTCTAGCCAGGGCAACAGAGAGAGACTCTGTCTCAAAAAAAAAAAAAAAAGAAAAAAAAAAGAAAACTATATTAAATAAATCTAATCCAAATTTGATTTGGCTTCATCTTATAATAAGGATAAAACAATGAAAACCTTCACTTTAAGTAAAATATAAACCTACAGAAAACATGCCAATGATCTTGCATGAGAATCTCAAAAGTAGTAGCTTTTTCCCCCAA